>WHUY01000021.1:600000-811143 GCA_015179035.1 Tirmania nivea
GGATGTTTTTAAGCCAGAAACTTTACGGTATTATTTCAACGGGCGACACCTGGGTCCCCTTATGTTACGAGAATGGCCACCTTCAAAGTACTCGACCAAGCGCCTTTATACCTTAATTTGGTTGCGTCTGGAAAATACAATGATTCTGCACAAGTCATGCGTCAGGGAATTGGGAAATTGCTCAGCTATATTCTAGCGATGCTTAGTTGACATCAATGAAAGCAGACCGAAGCGCCAAAAAGCAGACCAGAGTTGATACAAGGGGACTTAAAAATAGGTTCTTTTCCTTGTGGGCGCGGGTTTATAGAGGGGTAATTTGACTGGGTTATCGGGGTTTCGGGGAGGAATTTTCGGAGGGTCATTTCCTGGGGTGATTGAGTTTCTTTTTTGTGTGTCAATATGTGCTGCATTGTTCTTCTGTTGTAGTCTATTCAGGCTATGGGTTTGCAATGTATCATCGAGTGCGGCGTTGGGTGCAATCTCGAGCGAGTGATTACTAGAGATGAAGGTGAAGACGTAATTGACGAAAACTAGAGGATAAATTCTTGGATTGGGTACTGCTGATGTACGCCACTATATATACTTATGTAGCTTTATGACGGATAAATGTAGGAATCACGTCGGTGATAATATTATTGAAGTAAACTACTACTATGTCAAATAAGAGGGAGGAATCAAGCATCTAGCAAAAAGCAAATAAAGATCTAAATGGCCTAGGAACCACATGCCCTATACCAGTTTTCTCACTTGCATCCTCAACGCTTGTGAATGGTCTCCTCAACAGTATTTCATCTGCATATTGGGCCTTGACTACCTATGAATGCATGGCAGTGTTTATGTTTAGTGGATTTTCGTCATTGGGCATGCTCGCAAACATCCTTTTCCTGCATACGGACCGAAGTATCATTCCAGTTGTTGTCATGTTCAATCCTAGAATAAATTGCCTGGCTAGTAGTGAATAGGGTGTGGCGAAGCCGAGTGACTTAAAGCAGGCTCTGCTGGATTTAGTGGCGGAACTATAGTCCGGCATTCGCTGAACACTAGGAGTCAGAGGCCAACCACCCTTCTTAAATGATTTCGCCATGTGAATATCGCAATGGGAAATGGGTCGATGACTTCTTCAGTACTGATCACAATGCAAATAATTCATCAGCCTCTAGTTTGCTATGATCTTCATTACTAAAGATATCTACATCGACGACCTATGAATTGAAATAAGACTAGAATTGGGCTCGGGTTTCGGTGTCTCCCCGGATTTTGTTGTTAGGTAGCTTGTTTATTAGGTGGTGACTGAGGAACATTGCTGAGAGAAAGGTGGATATCACCGAGTGCAGTGTATACATCCGCCGGAATCTGAGGGATTGTCAGATCCGTGGGGGACTGTGTGGTCAATAGATTGAAGTGCTAGGTGACAGTTTGGTGGCCTGTCGATGGGCGGAGTTCGCTATTAGGAGATATGTCGACTATAGGTATAACAGTGTACGGTGGAGGTTGACTCCTACTGAATATAAAATTTTGTATCTATGTCAGGAGTAGCCAGGAGCAGAGGATTCAGCAATGCAGCATCTGTAGGAATACTCTCACTTGCCGAAGAGTAACCGGGACACATGGGTCAGAAGCAAGGATTCCCGAAATGGCAAGTTTGTGGTCTTTTTTTTTTTTTTTTTTTTTTTTTTTTTTCATTACTCGCATAAGGCATGACCATGGCGAGGTACAAGTTTGTGGTCAATAGTATGCATATAAGCGGCTGGATCGCAGGATGTTAGCAGAATTCTTTCCTGAGAGCACTCGAGTCATAGCATCAAGTCTATAGCAATTCTGCAGATAGCTCAATATCACTTTATTCACCGTTACCAAGATTCCTCGCTGCATAACCTCGTAATCTTACAGCATCAATATCTTCGTAACCCAGATGGTACTCAATAAGTTGGTGGGTCGAGCCACGGACATTTTGTCCTCCTTGTCCTTCAGTTTCTGTGCCTTACTTAGGGCTTGTGGGGCCATAAAAACACGAGAACGAGAGAAACACTCCTTGACATACCTCTTCATGAACCCTCCATGTGGGGATGGGTTGGCGGGAGGTTGTTAATGAATGCAGTAAAATCACTCGCGTGTTTTTGTATCTGGTAAATGAGAGAACAGCCAGCGGGAATCGAGGCCAAGAGTGGTGGTGCTGGTAGTAACTGGAGAATGCGAATATGGTAGACTAATCTCTGCCTCGTTTATCGTTCTCGATGTTCGAATCGGCAATGGGAACAAACTTCACCTCCTAGGCCTAGGCGGAAGAGATAGTATCCTCCCTTTAGAGGTGAAAAAAATGCAGAATGATTCGACGATGCTTTGTGCATATCCTGTCCATGTCAGCTATAGCTACTTGGGCACAATAATCCAGCGTCCATTTTACCCTGAGTAACCGTCTTGCTGAGTGCTCGCCTGCATAGTAGCCTCGCAAAACACCTGATACCTCTGGTTCGAGCTCCGTCCTTAGACCGCTGATGGAAGGGACCAGTGCTGGCCCTCTTATGGAAACTGGATTCTTGAGAGACCTGGCTTTGAAACCTCAACAGGACCCTATCAAAAAGCTTCTTCTTTGAACGTGACTGGGACCCTTAACATAGACATTTCACTCACAATTTTCGTCCAACCTGCGCCAGAATATCGTGCTCGAAGAAACAAGCAGGATAGAGTTTATCAAATAGCTCACTGCCAGTATGTCATGGCATTCTTGCTCGTAGCTTATGCATCGTCTATTGTCCATGCCCATGGGAATAATTCAATAATGTAGTAATCTCCTTCTTTAGGTATACGTGTATATCATATGTTATTTTGTTTACTTTTAGTTATAGTGGTAAGAATGATCTTCTGCTTTCCTTCTAAGTTCTGCCACACTATCCCCCAGCGCCTGCTGAACCTTGCACTCTCTGGTATACTCCTCAAGGTGACTGTCGCCTCATCTTGAGATGCTCAACAGCCCGTCTATGCCATGGTATCAACTAGTCCTGCTCTAATTGCAGTTGTGGTGCTACTTGCTACTACTGTTGCTATCACAGTGTCGATTTGATAATTGAAATGCACCAGCTCGAGTCTATGGTGTATGTATTAAATTTTACCACTTGACTTCCCAGAAGTGCCAGGTTATCATTGTATGCACCTTCCTCAGCTATCTGAATAGCCATGCCTTCAAAGTCCTCCAGTTAGCACCCATACCCAATCGATGTGGCTTTGACAAGGCCTCCATTGGGGAAAGTATAGTGTTCCAAAATGGGTTAATTAATACATCGTTGACCTTTCTGCTGCAGGGTTCGTGAGAAACGGTGCTGTGAAAAAACAGGGGGCAGATATACACTGTATTGAATTACGATCCTCAAAGTACACTACAAGGGGTTGTCACAAGCTCCGGATGGCTCCCAGAAGCCAACCTCCGCCCGGACGTTGCAATCAGTTGCCGCAAGGTATTTTCCTGTTAGAGTTGAGCACATCGGTATTATTAACAAGCTCAGTTTAACGTTACCAGTGCTAGCGCTGAATCCCTCTCAGTAATTGAGACGCGCTTCCATCCTGGCTTAGAGCCATAGTGAACTTAAGCGAAGGCATAATGTGGGTTGTATTTGGCAAGATGATGCGGGGTATCGATATACCTCGCTTGTAGGGTGCTTTGAAACCAGTCTATCGGCTTGATCCGCCGTAAGATAGACACTTGGGAATTGGGATTACCCTGAACTTGCAAATCAGGATATCTGCCCCCCCTTCCCCCCCCAAATCGAAAATGCAAAGCCCCATTTGCTAGACACAAAAAAAAAAAAGAGGTACAAAATAACAAATTATACATTTCTACAAAGACCAAGAAGGCTTGGGGGGGGAAGAGGGCCTAATGATAGGAACTTCTAATGTTCGGCGCCGAACGCGCTGGGTAAACTTTTTGGGGCTAGGCGCTGAGCTGATTAACTATATAGATAAGTTTTGTCTTTCCTAAACTGATACAGGTTTGCTTGCCTAGGAACCTTTTTTTTTTGGGGGGGGGAGGCTTCCCTATTTGCTATATGCCGCATTGATCGCCGTAGGAACAATCTCTCACCAAAGCATCTCCTTCAGGTCCGAAGCCCAACTGTCTCTACGCAGGGAACCGTAACAACTTGCATGAACAGCAATACAAAAAACCAAGTCTGTCACTTGGTAAAGCCGGCCATTTGAATATTGCCTAGTTGAATTAGCATTCACCTGGATATACATAGGTCTTCAATATAAGCCAGGTAACACTGTAAATTCCCCCCCCGCCAACCCCCAGCAGCCCACACAGAAGTCTCTGGGCCGGCAGGATCCCGCCAGATGAGTTACGTGAGGATTGAGAGTAATTATTTTGTGTGTCATCTCTTACCGCTTTTTTTTTTAAAAAAAAAAAAAGAGTAGTCACTACCACCAATGCAGCCTGCACCCCCCATCTCCCTTCGCGGGAATACACTACTCATATAACTGCATACGCATCTCACAACTAAACATGGTGTACGTACATCCTTTGCCTTACAGCTATCTTGATCGAACTACGTACAACCCCCTCAGAGATAGTTATTGGGCTTCTATCCTTGTTCGAGGGAGGGTGGATTTTTCAGGGGGAGGGGTATGAATGTAGACGTTTGCGTTTGTGTTTGATTATGGTAGTTGGTGAGTGCGAAGGATAAGAAGGAAAGAAAAGAAAAGAAGAGGGAGGGGAGAGAGATAAGAGAGTGAACTCTCCCCTAGGCGGCAAATTCTTAAAGTGAACACAATCAACCATCATCAATATGATCTGAACTCTCTACAATATATTCACAATAGCTAATAATAATACTATACAAGTCTATAGAGTATTAATTCTCCCCATTCACTCGCTCAACAAGAGAATCCTCAAAAGCCCATTACCTCCACCTATAACCATATAAATAAAGACTCCATTACCAAACAACGCAGAAAACCCCCTCGTTACAATACCCCAAAACTACGCCTCTCCATTCTTCTCCTTCCACTCCCTCCTCCTCCTCTCCCTCAACTCCACATCCTGCATCTCCCCCAACACCATCTCATTAAACTCCTCCCACCCATCCAGATAAACATGATGCCCCGCCCTCTTCACAATCAACACCTTTGCCTCTCCTCCCCCAACCTCTCCATCCTTCACTTCCCTTCTTCCCCATCCTCCACCCCCTTTCACATCCTCCCCCAATCCCTTCCCATCCCCAATCCACTCCCCACCCCCCACCCATCCCTCCCTATCCAACCTCCTCCCCTCCCTCCGTATCCTTTCTTGAGCGCCAAACCCTCCCGCAACATCCATCCAATCAACCTCTCCATACATCAACACCGTCGGGACTCCCTGCCAGCCTACCTTCCCGATCCTCTTAATCAGCGGATTCCGGGCGTATGCTCCGGGGGCGAGAAGGAATGCGAGGGCGTACTCGCCCGACCCACGCTGGCGGAAGAGGGAGTATGCGTATTTATGCAGTGCGGTCGATTCATCGACAGG
The DNA here is from genome assembly GCA_015179035.1 of Tirmania nivea. Lineage (NCBI taxonomy): Eukaryota > Fungi > Ascomycota > Pezizomycetes > Pezizales > Pezizaceae > Tirmania > Tirmania nivea. The sequence goes on from WHUY01000021.1 coordinate 605,498, forward strand.
CAGCTGGCTGAATCTCCTAGAAGTCCATCCGGAGACGAGGCGGGGCCCGAGGGGGCCAGACCAGCGGACGAGAGAGAAGGGGGAAATGTTTTGGTCCCAGAGGTACGAGAGCCATTTCGGGACTGCGCTGCGCGGGGGGGGTTTCTTGTTAACGCTGTTTAGTGGGGATGGGTTTGTGGTGGTGGAGGTAGTGGAAGTCGTGGTGAGGGTAGGTTTTAGGACCTCGTCGCTAGGGTCCAAGAGCTCTGCTTCCATTCCTGTTGCGGATGGTGGTGGCGGGTTGGATTGATCTTGTGGAGGGTTTGCTGGTAACGGCTCTTTCTCCGCAAATGGGTTCTCGGGAATCCCCACTGGCGAAGCGAGAATGAGTTTCTTGACTCTTCCTGGGTATTTCAGGGTATACGCCGTAGCAAGATACCCCCCTAGACTATGTCCCAACAGCGTAAACCTATCCAGGCCCCGCTTAATTCTCCATTCCTCAAGTGCGTCAATAAACCATTCCTCTGCTTCCTTGATCTTCCCCGCCTTGTCCGTAGCGTTGATTTTGAATTGGGGGCGTGAGGAGTTGCCCATCCCGAGGAGGTCCAAGGCCCAGAGCTTCCACCCTGGCCGCCGCGAGAGGGTGTCAAAGTTGCGGTAGAAGAAGCCAAGGCCGGCGCCGTAGCCGTGCAGGAGGACAAGGTCCTCCTTGTGGGGCTCGGCAGTGCGGGCGATGGCGAATTCGTTAATAGCACGGTCTTTTCCGGAGAGGTAGACGAGAGTGGAAGAGCATTGCCTTGGCCCATAGGGGTCGGGCTCAGTGGGGATAACTGCAGGGATTGGGGCTGGGGTAGAGGCCCCTTGACAGGCGCCTGTGGGGGATGGGATGGGGAGGGTGTTGAAGGGGAGGAAGGACAGGACGGTGGCTTCGGCGACTCTGGGGGGCGTCGATGCCCACCATTGTGTGAGGGCTTCTTTGTAGGAGAGGGGGAAGAGTGAGCCGGATATTCGTGCCGGTGCCCTATTACGGGCTAACGGCGAGGCCTGGGAACGCTCCTTGACGTCTGCTGGCTCCGGGGAAGGCATGGCGGCACTTGTCGACGGTGACGAAGAGCTGGAGAAGGCTCTGCGTACGGCAGACAGAAGCCAGGGGGGGTTTGAGGGCTCTGTGGCGAGAGTACGGTAGCTGGTATTCTGGGAGGCTGAGCCTGCGGTGTAGAGGTACGCTGCTGCTGCTGCCGCCGTGCTGGAGGTAGCGGCGAGTGCTCTGAGTTTTATGGACGCCACGGGGAAGCGAAGGAAGAGAGTTTTTTGGGGGGAGGGTGTTAAGGGGCCACTGACTGCACTGCGACGACTGAGACCACGAGAAGAATTACGAGTATGTGTGTTAAGTATGTACAGGAGGGGGGGGTCGGAGGCGGAGGCGGAGGCGGAGGGTTTAGCCAGATGCTTTTCTACAGCGCGCAGAGTGCTATGGGGGTGGATCGCCAGTAATACAGCATAAGCAGCAGCATAAGCAGACACGGGGCATAGAGTACGGCTTACCGCTGAGCGGGCGAATTCACGCTCCGGTTGCGCCGCCCGCGCTAGCTACGAAAGGCAAGGCCAACTGCACCAAGTACTGTACATAGGTACGCGTATCCCGTACATTCATGTGCTCTCATGTGTATGTACACTGTGCAGTAAGGCCTCCAGTACTTGTGTGCATATGTATCCCCCGTAAGCATAGAAGTTCGAGTAGACAGCCCCCCACGCTCTGGAAGTGCGCGTTGGACGCGAAGCTACGGCTGTAGAGTACGAAACATACTTGTACACAAATATACATACCTGCACACAAGTATACATTCTTGCACACAAGTAATGTCGGGAGCTGTCGGCTCTGGCGGCCTAGGTAACCGCACCGGCCGGCACTCCGATGCTCCACTCGGCATGTTTGGGTGGCTTGGTGGTGCTGGCGCCACAAACATCTCGGGAAACCCCCGTGAAACGGATATCCCCCGTAAACAAACACAAACACCCACCGACGCACCCCACCTCGCCCAACGGAAAAAGAAAGGGTGCCCGTTTTGCAAACAATGTCGACCCTCCTCGACGCCCACGTCAAAGGCTCCCTCCCCTCAGCCCTCCCATCCGCTGCCTCACCCTCGCTCCACCCGCACCCGACCCAGCGCACTCCCTCCCCGCCCACCAATCCCCTCGACGCTGCCCCCTCCTCCCCACAGCAAATCTACCTCAATCTCCTCATCCTCGAGGCCTCCCTCCGCAGCCAGTACCTCGCCCTCACCCTCCGTCGCCGTAAATACACCTTCTTCTTCCTCCTGCTCATCCTCTGGACCAGCTACTTTACCCACTCCATCTTCATCCATGGCCCCAGCCCGTACTACTACATCAGCCTCTTGCAGAAGCTCGCACTCGGCGCGGGGGTCATGACGTTGGCTATATTCTGGCTGAGCGGCCTGCACAAGAAGACGCTCGTCTTTCCCCGCAAATTCGTCGGAAACACAAACAAAGGCCTGCGCCAATTCAACATCAAACTCGTCAGCGTCCCCTTGACGCTGTGGGAGCGGATTGTCGGATGGCTTGTAATCTTCCCGGTGGTGAAGTACATCTGGCCATGGTGTCCTGCATTGCCATATATCCCGCCGGGTGAGCTCGAGGTCGAAAAAGGCCAGTCTTTCGGGGAAGTTTTACGGGGTTTCCTTAAACACGGACACCATGGACCTCCGAACCCAGCACACGCCCCACCACTCCCTCCACACGCACAAACCCATACTCCAGGGCGAAAAAGACGGCCATCCCAAGCACGCATGTCAACCCCACCCTACGACGGGGTTGCATCTTCACCATCGACCCTTACCCCTGACGAAGAGCCGTTACAGCCATCAGGCTCCCACGTCAAGCTCGTCATCCTTCCCAAAGGTTTCTCCCCCGACTTTCGCGAGGGCTGGGAAATCTACCGCACAGACTACTGGGAAAAAGAAAACGAGCGTCGCGCGCATCTACGAAAGCAAATCCAATCTCAACAGCCAATTTATTCAAGAATATTCAGTCCAACCCGCCCCCAAGACCGCCTTCACCACCAGCATCTCCGCGACTTGCCCTTATCGAGGCGAGGGACTCCAGAACCGACTTCTCGGTCTGCCACCCCGGATTTGGTCACCGAGTTGGGCGAGGATGGGTCTCCGCGAAGGCCGAGGAGGGGCTCGACGGCGAGTCTGAATAGACCACATAGACGCTCTGTGAGTTTGGCGGCAGGGGCGACGGGAGGCACACCAACGCCGCCACCGATTATGGGGCCCCTGACGCCGCTGAGAGCGGAGTTGTTGGTGGATGATGGGGCGGAAGTGAGTGATGCAGGGAGTGTAAGAAGTTTGGCAGGGAGTGTTAGTGAGGGAGTGCAGGGGAAGGGGAGGAGGGGAGGAAAGAAGACGAGGGGGGGTAAGAGGGGAAAAGGGACGAAGCGGGAGGGAGGTGGTGGGGGTGGGGGTGGGGATAGAAGTAAAGGGGAGGGGAGTGTGCCAGGGACTCCGGCATGAGAGGAGATGGCTGCATAGAGCATGGGGTATGTAGGGCGTAGATTCTGTCTTTTTTTTCTTTCCTTTTTTAGCGACGATTACATATGTATATGAAGAATGAGTTATTATAGAGTTTGAATTATATGTATATGAAGAATGAGTTATTATAGAGTTTGAATTGTTTAATGAGAGTATGTGCCATTGGCTGTGTGATTCCGTTGACGTTTGTGCTGGTGAAGGCAAAGACTTCAGGGTAACTCACTCGTCACAACAAACGCTGGGGCACGGAAAAGTTAACCCTTATCTCACTCGGAATCTCGCACAATCAAACACTCAACCTTCTCTTCTCTTCCTTTACCTTCTCCCCCTCTCTTCTTCTCTTCCTCACTCCACTCCACATCAAACGCCAGCAGTCAAACAAAGAACATAAATACCCCAAGTCCAAATACGCTATAGCATTCCCTCCACGATCCCCTCTACGAGAGGTTGTGCAAGCAGGCTACCTATGAAGCAAATCTCAAAACATACCTGCTTTCTCCTACCTTTTTCCCCCCCACGCATGCTAACGTTTTCAGTTGACAGTTCAGGTCTATACCGCAAGACTATATGTACCTATACCTATACCTACTGCCTTGTATCCAGGTGTTAGACCTACTAGATAAGTTTATACTACACATTAGTCTGGTGCATTACACGTACGATAAGCACAGCACACAATGAACCATACATACTACGCACAATACACCACCACCACACAATCAAAACACATACTCATACTACTTTAAGAGCTTGCTACTTGGACATGCTTCTCTACATACTATACATACTCTACATACTCTACATAAACCCACTACCCTGACCCAAGTGGAAGAATGCGACTCACTTCCGCCCGCAATCTACTCCCGTACCTCCCCAACATGCGAGGCTAGAGGCTCCCCGCCCCCAAAATACATGGAATCTCCAACAGCAAGCACAGCCAGGCTTCATGCTCAGCAAACAATAGCACCCAGCACTAAGGCAAAAGTAGTACGCTCCTTCCTTATATCCATCGTCAATTCGAGAAGTAAGTCGGCTGATTTAATCCAATGCAATGCTAGAAGACGAATCTTAGATTCCAAGAGAAGAAATTGATGGGAATTATATCCTTCTCAAAGCAATACTGATTCCCTTCCAGGCCAGGTTGAGACTCAAAAATTCTCGCAACCACGGGCGAATGTATGTCTTCTGGAGAAGCTATCATCACTTGGCTGTCTTGGATAGTCTTGGAATACAAGACATGTATGAGAAACACATCGAGGTGAAAGTTACTAATACCTGATGGAATACTGGAAAAGTTGGAGGTGAAAAGAGGTCAACTAGCTACTGGTCTATACAGAGAGCAAATTGCTTATACTCAATCACAAACTCTCCTATGCCGTACGCAGCCGTCCTTGCTCATCTACTACCGGGCTATAATTGCCTCTTCTCAAGCGCGAATTCTGTATTCCGCACACAGCCGCCCTGTTGCCTGTACATTAATTGAGCAGAGCAACGTCGACAATAAGCTCAAAAGCAAAGCCAAGGAGGAGCACTGGGAGATGATCGGTCATGAGGTTACGCATCCCCTTGCCTCCTTCCGCTTGAAATGGCGTTTTCAGGGCAAGACACGATAGTTGAAGTTGCCACAGGCCTGGAAAATAGGGACATACCCGGAGTCGTTAAATTGAAGACAAAGACTCGGTCAATCTAATCGGCAGATCTCGAATCCAAGGCTTATACATCTTATATCATGGAAAGGAATATATTGACTTGTTAAACCTATCCTATTGGTATGGGAATGGTTTGCCCCGCCTATGGAAATGTCAATATACTCGGCCCACAACTACCACTCTGACTCCACGCACCACACTTGAGAAATAAGATATGGAGAGGTTGCGCCGATAAATTCGGTGAAAACCTGCTTTTTCATCAGTTTTTTTGAATATTTTTTCGCTGGTCTCCAGTGATAAGAGGCTTATATGGAAAGAGTCTTTCCACAAGCGCTAGCAAAACCAAGAGCCGTTTCCTTCGACTCTCTCCACAAACAAATAATTGATGGAACATCGGCCAGTAAGTGGAAAGGCTCCTGATGATTATATACTTCATACTGTTTATTGACGAATTGTCCTCGACTCTAGTTTTGCGAGTGACAGGGAGATTTCCACGCTATTTTCTCTCTATCGCATCATGTACCTATACTATCTTCACCAAGAAGCTGAAACCCAAGCTCAACGCGAATGAGAGCACCTGTTTCACCGCCATCTCAGTCACCGGATTCTCGCATTTTATCGGAGCCCAGACGCAGGGGAAGTGTAGGATGAGGAAGAGGAAAGGCTTCACAGATTACCAATCTCCTATAGCCCCACTGCAACCGTTCATCAACCAACTCACTCCTGCGTCTCCGAATAACGCAAAAATAATATTCGCTGTGTATTCTACCATTCTTCCTGCTGTCTCCTAACTCAACCCGACCCGGCTCGGCTAGTTTAATTACCCTGAGCACCTACACACGAAATCCCCACAACACCTCCCTTAGGCTCTCCTGCTGTAAAAAGCAGCAGGTTGATCTGGCAGTGACATCCCGCTAACCAGACTATGGGATACCACCAACTCCTGGAACTTTCCCTCCTTCCTCACAATGCAGTCTTATTAAGCTTTATCCAGAACATGTGCATCTGGAGTTTTTCCTAACTTCTGGGTCCGGGGGCCTTGAACGGGGTCTTTTGAGTTGGGCGGGGGCCTTTGAGATGGCGACGGTCAATGCCAGTGAGGCCTGATTTTTGCCTGCTTGGCCTGCGAAAATACCATATTTGTAAAATATAATCCCAAAGCTCGAGTGCAATTGACTGAAAACGGCTGAGTTATGCCTAAAATCTGTTAAAACCCGCTGTATCGGAAAGCACTAGATTTCGGAATAGGTTTTTGAGTGCTCACATAGTCAGTTATATGAGAATGGTTTACATATAGTAGTTTTTTATTCCAAACATTTTGGCGGTCGATGTGTTTATACATGTTACCAAGCATGGGACTTACGAATCGAGACAACAATTCTAATAAAGACAGACATATCAAGTGATTGATGTGCATGTACATGTTGCCAAGTATGAGACTCAGGAGTCGAGACTCTTCTGACTTGTATCACATGCAATAAATCTAATATGTATCCTAATTCAGACATATTGAGCAGTCAATATATGTTCTAATTCCAACATCTCCAGTGGTCGTGATCTGAAACCCCGTCCCCCACATTATCTTTGTTGGAGTACTATTTGACGTCCTCGTGCCTAAAATACCTGAATCTGGAAAATTTCTGTAAAGTAGATACGAATAGGAAAAGTAAACTGAATGAGAGAACAAAGACAGAATGTAGATTAGATGATGCGATGCTGAGTGGTTTTTCTTTTTTTTTTCCCTTCAATTTAGTTCTAAGTGCGGCCCCACCCTCCCCCAATATATGCATATGGCTCCCTCATCTAGACTAGTTTTTGTGAATGGACCGTCCTCTTTGGCATACATGCATACATACATACTTACTAGTATCCTAATACTCCTAACTCCGCCCACCGTAATAAAAAATACCTGCGCAGAGGGATAGAGAGACGGCTATGTATGCAAATAGGAGAAGTCGCCTAGGGCTAATCCAAAGATAAAAAGTTAGGGTTAACGTGGGGTTTGGGGGGTGGGGGAGAGCGTGTGGGGTATATTGTGTTTACAAACGGGAAGCTTAATGTGTGTGGGGTGGGGGGGGTCTTCCACTACAACATCGCTATGTAGAGAACCCCCCTGCGGTGCAGAAGGGTGGGATATCTGGCCAGCTGGGCCAATGGTTTGTTTTTGTTTTGTCGTCCATGGCACTGGTATTTCTTCAACGTGTATAGTGACCCATGGAAGGGGATATGTATCTTTTTGGGTTAGAATTCGGGTTGAAGTTAAGTAGGTTACCTTTGTAGGTACAGTATGTAGAGGTGGCCCACTCATATATATCTTACCCTGAACCGAGGTTCGATCAGATATATATGTTCAGGGCCCAGGCCGCTACGGAATTACAAATTTTCGCACTTGTTGAATCTTCAACATCGTGCGGTAGGCAGCGTAGCAGCACCGCAACCCTATCAAACACCACAATTCTCACCAGCGCTTTGCTTGATTACGCGACATCACAGTTCGCACCATCACTTGCTTAATCAATGTCAATTGCAGAAGATGTAGGAATACTCTCAACCCTGCAGGTCACAGGGAATAGTAGGCGCTATCTTAAAGGAGACAATTAGGAATAAGCAAGAAACATCCGAATGGTGGCAGTTGAGCAAAGAAGGAAAAAGATAAAAACGCGAGAAAAGTAGGACGAAAAGAGCGATCAAGGCACTGGTACCATAGCAAGTCTATAGCGATCACTAGTACTATTCTCTCCAATAAACTTCTCCGTTAGCTACCATTACTCGCTCATATAACCTCGTATTCTTACAGAAGATAATGGCGGTACTGATTTGGATCAGTTTCACCCCTGTAAGAATACGAGCGAGTAATGGTGGATGAGAGTAGAAGTCAATTGGTAAAAGCTAGTTATCGCTATAGGCTTGCTATGGACTAGTCTGCTGCTCCTCCTCTCACTCCGTTTCCTTCTCTTTTATCCTTTTTCCTTTTCGCACGACTTCCCCCATTAGGATGTTCCCTGCATTTCGTTTATTTCCCTTTCTTGATAGCTTCGTTTCAGTGCCCTGTATCCGGGTTGAGAGTATTTCAACAACCCCCCCTCCACCTAGGTTCCACTCCATCTAGAAGCGCAATTGAAGCATTCTCTGGTATTGTGCGTACCAAGTTTGAAGAGTATTTGCATAGTAAATCTCGGCTAACCTTTGAAAAGTAATTTCCTAAAAAATTCAATTAAGTATATACTAACCAACTACCTACCTACCTACCTAGGTATCGCGCAAAATTAAAGCATACCTCCGAGATCCAAATTTAAAGGCTCCAACAGGTTACCTGTAAGCCATTAACTTGCGATAAATAAATATGAGCTACGTAATGATGCACTATATTTTATTGCTGGCACAAATAATAATGGGAAATGAGTAGTTTTGGAGCATGATATATTTGATGTTATCCCACATGTTCATGATACTTACTGGATGCAGGAAAGAACAAGTCCTATAATACTATTAATGATAGCAAACGAAGTCACTCCATGAAGTTGCACGCCTTGCCTTTGCTGGATCTGTGGTTCGCTGCAAATGCAAGGGGCCAATGTGCAGAACGGTCGCTGCCAATGCAAAAAAGAAAGGCGTTTGTGTACTGCTCATTGCTCAAGGCATCATTCATGTATTAATTCAGCTCAAGTATTGAGCGATGGATTGATTGAGCAAGCAGAGGTTTGAGTAAGTTTTTATGTATACTTATCTTACGTACAGTATAAAAGACTCCCAATCTGCTTTCATACATATGCTCGGAGTGCACATATATATGCCATTCCGGAACCAGACTGCATACAAGTCACGAGTAAACCTCGACATGCGCTCATTACCCCCTGGTACAAACCCGCGGGTAGTGTTCTCATGCCTGTTTGCGTCACAGTTTCTCACTACTTCTTGCCCATGTTCTACCCGACCCACCACGATCCCTAGGCAAACTATCCCGTCTCTACCATCATAGCCCCGCCCTTCCGACAGCTCCTAGATTGTGTCATATCATGACTTGCTGCAGTCACCGGTCGGTTGACCAAACCCAACAACGCTGGTGGCTGTTACCAAGTTGACGGTACCATTACCATGACTTGGGGATCCACCAGGGAACTGGTATCAATGTAGTGCATTTTGATCAGGCGACTCTCTCGGTGCAATAATGCGTTCAAACCAAGTCCAAAAGCATGTTTTCTGTCATTTCCACGTTATGTTCTGTGATACTCTCCAGGGTTGAACATGTAGAGAGCCGTAACAGCCGATTTCCAAATCGACCGCTTGTTTGAACAACTATCTCTGTGAATAAATAGATATGAAGCAGTAATAGATTGCCTAAATCTTTATCATTCTAGCTCTATAGATGATTACCTAGAGATCCTTACTAACCCAATATAGAGGACTAGACATGGACAGGCTATGATGAAGATTTAATAAGGAAGTCAAATTAGCTTAGGCTCAAACACCTAAATACACCATACAGCTTATTTGAATAAATAGTAATGCTTCAAGATATTAGACACAACCTCGAGAATTTCTACTACATCTAAATAGAAAGCAAAAAGGACAGAATCATTGATAAAGAACAGAGGAAAAACTTGAAGGAAGGAGATAATGTAAAAGGAAATATAAAAAAGAGAAATAGAGAGTAAGGCAGATATTTTAAGGACTAGGATATAGAGTTAGCCCAAATTCCCAATGATATTATTGGAGTGAAAGAAGTCTGACTCTTCCTTGAAATGTATCCCCAAGTTTATCTGCAAAATGCCCAATTAAAGTCATCTCTCTCAAAACCTTCCCAACATACACTAATCAGCAACGAAGTTGCCAATTTCTAGAATTTGAAACGAAGTGTACTATATTTTGTTTGTATAGGTAGACGTCGAATTCCTTGGCATTGCCAAGAATTGTCAGATCGCGTGACCTAGATTACGTAACCTGATTGCTAAGTGAAGGTGTTAGCAACACGTGACCTTCTCGCTCGTCCTAATCACTACTGTACTGAATTATATCAACCTCTCAACCGTCAACCCCTCAAGCGTCAACCTCTCAACCGTGAACCCCTCAACCGCATTATCAACCCCTAAACCGTCAACCCCTTAACCACGTTATCAACTCCTACTACATTCATGAATCCTATTTGCTATGCTCGCTGCGATCGTAACTATGATCCAGCACTATGGACGTTGACTCAGGACGGCAGACGTATGAAGATCTGCAATGCGTGTAGGAGCAAAAAGATTGTCAAGATAATAGTGAGAAATCTGTATAGTATTTGTAGTATAGCAGTTTAACTGATCAATATCCTATTGTAGTGAAAGCGAGAAGAGCAGTTAAGGGCGGAGCATGGTACTGACTCCCATATGTCAGCAATACAAGGGCAGAGGGGGCAAGTACTTGGAAGTCAAGATCTCTGACAGCTCCCCATGGACGGAGTTTCTCACCAGGAGGTACCCACGTGATAGAGTAGCTTCTATAGACAACCAGCATCGAAATCAGTCGGAGCCGAGTACAGAGCAGGGTACGGAGCCGGGTACAGAACAGGGCACCTTCTCTAAACATTGGTTCCCTTCCGCCTTCCCGACCTTCTTCTCCTCTCTGCCTTCCTCACCAACAACTATATATAAAGCGTTTGGAACAAGTGATTAAATAATCTAGCTGCTGGTCTGAGGTTCAATTCCCAGGTGATTCAATTAGTTTTTTGTTCTTATTCCTAGGGATCGTTGCCATATCAGGCCTGCGCGGGCCTCCGTTACCTTGTATAATAAGCACTCTGGCTATATAGTATAAAGTGAAGTAAGGAAGCACAAGAGTCATATGAGTATTGTTCCAGTCATATCTAATGATATTTCTTATTGAAACTTGATTGCTCTTCTTCAAAAGTTTTCCATCTGCATGATATTTCGTTTGAATCTCCACTGAGCTTAGTTGAAGAGCTCACCTCCAATAGTTTAGAGCTAGTGCCTGACCAGGTGTGACTCTAAACCGTTCGATTTCCATTACCACTATACGCCCTCTTCTTAGTCTTGCCGTAGTTAGCAGTAGTACCCGCATCCTTTCCTTCACAGTATGCCTTACATATCCAGAAATCTAGGTGGCAAAGTCATATCGCCCGAGCCAAATCATCTTGCGAAAGGTTCCATTCTCCATTCATGCTGGATAATTGACGATATGGGCCTCATCCTTGGTGAAATATGAGAAAAAAAGGCCCAGCTTCCCAGCTTGACCGACTCGCCATTGAGCGGGCATCCTTCGGAATATGCGATCCTAATGCCCCTTGACTTACTTTTTGCTTCCTTGCTTCCTACTTTCTTGAATAGATTGTATTATGCAGATTTAGAGATGATGACACACTTCGAGCTCAGGTACTTTTTATCACGAGAAGATACTGATTGAATCTGTCAGGAGGTTCTCTTGCAATCCAGCCATGATTCCTCACCTATATCATAAAAATTGTTGTATATCATGCATAAATCTGCTGCCTCAATATCTAGTAATCTGCTAGAAAGTTTTGAATAACAACTTCACCTGCTCTGGATCCTGAATTCTCACCAAACTGCCATCTTAGCCTCAGATTGCCAAATCAAAAGTACTGAGTGGTATCTGCTCAATGCCGATCCTAGTCTTCTTCACTTTTTCCTTCTCAATTCTCTCCTCCGCGCTTCAACTGCATCCACTCGGAGGCCTAGTCAGGGATGACGGCTCACCTGTCTCAGCTTTCACCCATGGCCGAACTATAGCAGACCCTGAAGATCTGAAAACTTCGATCCTGCTCGCCAATTGAAATCCACCACTGCAATACACAAATTCATAGCAGCCGGGCCAAACGACTTGCGTGGCCCTTGTCCAGGGCTGAATGCCTTCGTAAATCACGGGTATATAGCCAGAAACGGCCTCACAATATTTGGTGGAGGCAACAGATGCTGCTATCAGAGTTTTTGGATTTTCCCGACTTGGCTTTGCTCAACTCGTATGTCTCACTCCGAGCTCTTAATCTGCTGGATATTACTGACACAGCCCAACCAACTCCACAAGGGTGACAGGGGTAATAATATCTGGGAACCCCTTCACTCTGGAATGGTCTATTGGAGACTCACAGTCGACTGGTGGCTTGCTAGGGCCAATAAGTGATTTAATATGTGGTCTTCCATTAGACCTCTCAAATCCCCCAAAAAGTATGAGATAGTTGCTTCTGCAATGAAAGGAGATGCATTCCTATTCAGTGGAGATGCGGATAGCCTGCAGTTGAAATATTTTAAGGGCTTTCTCGACCTCAAAACATCCCCAGAAGACGATTACAGCTCCCTTTACCTCTGAATGCAGCACCTTCGAGCATAGTATCTCAAATAACCTGCTGTTCTTTTATGCTCCTTTTGCTAATGTAATTGTGGGACAGGCTGGAATCTTTTTTCCCCTGAAGTGTTTAAGAATCATAGTCATGGGGGGCCAGATGGGGTTATAAAACTTCTACTCCGTCAGGGAAAACCCAAAAACGTGGGAGCTTGTATATACAAAAAGACCGAACCCATCTCCCAAGTGGTGCAGGCAGCCCACAAATCGGCTTTCTTCCTTATTATAAAACTTATTCAATTCTATCCCGTACGGGGAATATCGGAGGGAATACTGGGAAGGTCAACACCTTCACGCCACTGGACCTCGGTGATCTGACCGGAGGACTCCGGACATATTGAACAAAGTAGCAATGTTGGTCGGGAATGGAATCTCGCAAGGACTTATCGAGGGTCTATTAGGCGCAGACTCATTTGGGTGCCCCATGATTACTATCTATCAGAAGCTGCTGAAGCAGTATCCTGGTGCACAGTAATATTAGCGTTGGAAAAGTGTGGGGAATGGAGGGTTGAAGAAGATGGAAGCGAATTGACATAGGAGGACCCGAATTTACCATTTATCAGTCCACAGACAAACTAGATAACTAATTCTTTTATGGCCTGAAGTGGTTCAGATCGTGCAGATGCATCAAGATCTAGGGCGGCTTTGAATTTTGGCTCATTTTCATCGACTATTACATACCTAGGCCACGACTAGATTTGACCCGACCGATTTATCGAATCACAACCACATAAATCGGTCTGGGCACGAGAACAGGTCTGACTTGATTAGGAGCCCCGTGCTCGCAGAATTGACCATTAGATAGGCCAGGGACTAGAGTTGACCACCGGACAGGCCACCAATTGACCATTACTTAGGCCACAGTTGCAGCCTACACCACAGCGTTGAAGAGCAAACAAGTCTTTTATTAAAAAAAAATAAAAAGGGTAATAATAAAGCTAAATAAACTCGCTGTCAGTAGTATATTCAGCACTATCATACATGACTTCTTACCATACAAGGCAGGTTGTTGCTCTGAATATGTTGCCGAAGATCTTGCCGTAAGAATATATAAGCTGCTTGATGGGAATCTTGAAACTTATACCCTGTGGAAAAACCGTTACTTATAAGAAAATTAATACAAACCATTTCAGATTCAGGAGTCAAATATGCATTCAAATCATAATCTTTAACTATATTTAACAGATCAGTTAAAGCAGTTTGATCTGGGCTATAATCCAACTCCATATCTGCGTTGAAGCAGATGCAACCATGGCCTATCTGATGGTCAATTTAGCTCCTAATCATGGTAAACTTAGCTCGCGGAAAGCTATAGCCTATTCCCTACCAGAAGCAGAATTGACGTTGGCACTGCGCTTTCCCCGGATCTCAACGTTGTATGCACCAATGACTGCACGAGCTCGGGATCAGGAATCTTGTCTCATGAGCTTTAAGCTTCTACCGAGGATTCCCCTGCAAGGGGAGATTTCCACCAATCTCCCTAGAATCGGCTTTTGGAATTTCCGGTGTATATGTCAGAGTTATCCTATATATAGGTACTTATGCACCGTTTGGAATAGTCTTTTTTCGTCGTGCATTACATACAGAGTGTATCCTTTCAGAAGAGTAGGCCCTCAACTGTTCGTCACCAGCATTCCTCCTTATCCTTTCCATAACTTTTTCTCACCTACATGTCTTCCTGGATCTGAACTTGACAGTCAAATGGAGTGACGCTGACTAAGCCACTGAGCACCAAGCACGTTGAGACTAGGATAAGTAGGACCTGGGACAGATTGACGATGATCCTGATGATCCCATAGTAATGGCTTTTGACCGCTGCCATTGTCACACAAAACACGATTGCATCCTGTGCTTCCAATTTCTCACCGAAACCCTTCTCCCCCCAATCTTTCATTAAAAGCCAATCATTACCTGTAGCAGCAGCAGCATACTCCCAATTGCAATCCCGCAACTCTCACGACCTCCACAAAATGGCCACCGATCCCACCATCACTACCCCCACCTTCTCCCTCACCATCTCTCCCTACTCCACAATCCATCCCACCAGCATCCCATCCTCCCCACTCTACTTCCTCCCAACCTCCCTCTCCACCCACAGCATCACCCTCTCCATCAACCGCTACACTCCTACCACCCTCACCACACGCTCCCGTGACACTCTGCACGAACACAAACTCTTCGCCATTACCAAAATTCCCACCACGGACACCTACACCTTCGTCTCTCACGTGCCCGGGCGCTCGGGGAAAGGCCTAATCCGCTACACTTCCGGGTGGCTCTGGGGCGGCTCCTGGGAAGTCGAGTTTAGCTTCTTCGACGAATCCCTCGACAAAGAGCGGCGGCTCGTCCTCAAGTATCCCGGCGGCCCAGGCGCAAAGTGGATGTTATCCGAGGCGGAGGTGGTGCCGGGGCCAGTGACTGAAGATGGGCCTAGCACGGTGGGGGGGCTTGGGCGAGAGACCTTGGTGGCGGAGGAGCAGAGCAATAAACATCCTGCGGCGGAAGGCGAGGAAGGGGCGGAGAGGGGAGAGACGATTCTGATTCATACGGGGAAGCAGGAGGTGACCGATATTGTGAGGGAGCTGATCACTGTGGCGTGGGTGACCAAGTGTTGGAGTGAGAGGACGAAGGGAGGGTGGTTTGCGAGTAGTGTGAAGCAGCAGGATGCGGGGGTGGGGAAGATGTACAATTATTAGAAATCCTTTGAACTGCTTTCTGAGCTTTACGAGTCGATATTTTTTGGAATTGGTAAAGCTATTAATTTTGTTTATAGTAATTCTTGTTTATAATTAGTCATTCTATTCAATAAACTGATGAATGTAAGAAACACACTCGAAGTATAACCGCCGGGTATTACCTCACGCCCACCGCCCTATCGCTTTACACTTCCCCCCTCTACATCCCCCCTCCTCCTGCTGTCCCACCTCCTCCCATAAACCCACTTTCCCCAATTCTCCCCCACAACCCTCCTAGCTTCGTCTCCACCCCATCCTTTCACCCCCCTTACTACCTCCATCGCCCCCTCCAGCACTCGATCCATTTCCTCCCCCGCAGCATGCAAATCACTCTCAACTAGCACCCTCTCCCGCGGAACCATTCCCAAAACCTCATCTAGCCGACTTTTATTCCGAGAATTTATGGTCGTGCTGAAGCTGAAATATACCTCAGAGGGGTAGGCGGTTGTGGGGGTGGGGTTGGTGAGGTATTGGGACAGCGTCTGTGGCGGGGCAGAAAACGAATGCAGACAGACCCTTGGTGGGAACGGGGGAGGACCTGAGGGTGGCTTGGGCCGCGGCGGCAGTGCTGTGGTTGTAGTTTTTGTGCTTGAATTAGATGACAAGGGCGGGGGGGATAATATATCCTCATCATCCGCCTCGTCCTCGTCCTCTTCAACCTCACTATCAAGTTCCTCCAACCCCTTCCCATCCTCCAACAAAAACCTATCCACCCACTCCCTTTCCTTCCCACCTAGCTTCTTCCCCCTGACCACTCTCTCCCTCATCTCCCGTCTACTCTCCACCCTAACCTCCCACCCCCTCCACAGTCCCCTCAGCGTATCAAACATCGTCCCGTGAGCTTGTACGCCGTGTACGCTAGCTGGCACGCCGACTTCCCCAGCGATCTTCATCTGCGCAATAAACACCAACACTTGGTGGTCCATTGAGACTTTGTAGGGCGAAAGCGCTTTCTCTTTCTCCCTCCCTGCCTCCTCGGGGACAGTTGCTGAAGCTGAAGCAGGGGGGCGGTAGCCCTTAGGCCAAGGCAACCGAAACCCCCGATCGAGGCCAACCTCACCTAACACTACCCCCCTCACTTGGCTCTTAAAATACTCTAAATTCCGCCGTAGCTCCACTACCACATCACCCCTTAACCTCCTCGGCATTCCCAGCGCCTCAACAAACTCCTTTTCCAGCCTCCCCCCGTCCCCCGCCCCGCCACCTCCACCCTTCAACACCCTCCCAAAATGCCTCATCTTGAACTCCTCCTCCCATCCCTCCTCCCCCGTCTCCCATAGCGCAAGTAACTCGGGATCCTCATCATCCCAAATCAAATAACTAAACCATGGATGCCACCCAAACCCCGGAACGACCCTCTCTGGAAATTTCTCAGCGAGCTCTCGAACGAGAGGTTGGTCGGTGCCGTTGGTGCTCATTGCAGTGAGGTGGGAGGCGCGCATGCTGGGGATGGAGGAGAGCAGGGAGGAGGTGTCGGTGGGGTGGCAGTGAGAGTCGGGGATTGGGATGTGGGGGGTAGTAATACTGGTGCTGGTGGTGGAAGCACTGGGAGTGAGTTTCCCGTGGGCCTGGGAGCCGTCACCGCCGTCTTGCGCACACATAGTTTCGTCGCTTGCAATTGTCCCGGACGCTGATAATGCGACGAATTGAGTAGTAGAAGCGCACTGCTCTGCAGATTGGAATTATATTAATGTGTACTCAGTGCAATTGAGAACCCGTGATGTGGGGTAACCCGTGCCCTCCAGACTAGGGTAACCCCAGCTTATCAGTATTTATCCAGTGAATATAAATAACGTCACATTTGTTTATCGATACTCCTTATCGCACGTGATGTATCCACAGCAACACCAACATCACACAAATTTAGGATTCACATTCACAGATATATCAATGGCTTTATATAGCTGCCAGATCTGCAGTCCTACTCCTATGTAAAGTATCCTAATCCACAATCCCATCTTCTTAAATAGCTCCCTAACATCCCCCAAAAAACCTTAAGGTAACTCATAAAGTAGGTAGATACTGTATCCAGCCAAAGGACTCCCCTCCTTTCATAAAGATAATTCAGAAGCATAGGTGAAGAGAATGCACATCGCAGATCACCACAAAAACACCATAGCCCCTCATGATATCTAGGAACGGATGCAACACGCCAAAGCAGCATGCAAGAGAAAAATAAAAAAGACCAACCCTAAAACTATAATGCCAGAATGTATAGAGTCATGTTAAGCAAAACGTAAAACGCCGAAATAAAACGCCGATTCCAGTGCCGCCTGAAGAATATTGTTAGGACTGCCTGCTTCCTATGCTGTCGCTGTGTAAAGGTGCACACGTATATATGTGCGCGATAAATGAAGCGGTGGATAATGAAAGATAGAATCCAATACCCTATACGCCTCAGTTAACCATGTATAACTTCACTACTCTGCAAACAAACAGACTTACGTTAAATCAAACAGTATTAGATGCAAACAATGCCTGCAATGCTGTGTTCATCCACCCACACCTTTGCCAACTCTTCCTCCTCAACCGCCCTTCAAACAACCAAAGTTACTCTTGACCACATCATCAACACCATCCTCCATCCCCACGACTGTGTCTCCCGACTTTCCCTAAACCACTTCCACGCTGACTGCGCTCCTTCGTGCCACTGATGCCCAAGCCCGCTGATTATTATTCGCATTAGCTACCCTCTTCAGCTGCTGGAGCGCTACCCGAGCCGCAACCTCTCTAGCCTGATTCGCATCCTCAAACTCTGCCCCTCTAGGAGTAGAAAAACGATATTGCTGTGGTGTGATCCCTGTCGCTGGATGGTAAAGCTCTGTGGAGGAAAACCGGACGACGCATGTATACATCTTCTGTAGTTGCTCTACTGAAGATGCATAAGACTGCTGCAGTTGAAGGCTCAATCGATGGTGAGGATCAAGCTCAGGCACCGATTGCTTCCCCCCGGACCCAACACCAAAGGGAGAACCCAGGGGCTGAGGGAGGGACATTGAAGATGAAGCAGCTGAAGAGTAGTCATTGTTGGTGTGTATTGAGGATGCATCTGTAGTCGCTTTCAATGCGTAGTTTGGCTGCGTAAGGCTATTCGCCTTGCAGTACTCTGCCGTTACATTACATTAGTACAATCAACCACTGCAGATGTGGACATAGCTCACCAGCTAGCTCATCTTGAGCTGTCCTCTTCTTATAATTTCCTCCAAGGACATTATCTTGAGAATATGAAGACTGTAAAATGGTGCCCTCAAAAAACCTCGAGGTGATGAAGTTTGATGCCAAACGCATAGTAACAAGCATCTTGACTGATTTTTCGTACTATGCAAGGGTGATGAATAGTTCGTGAACTGTCAATTCTGAAGGGAATCCCAAAAGAAATATATTTTCCCCTGAAGGACTCCAAATGATGACAATAGTGGAGGAGAGCAGATGGTATCTGTGAATCAAGAGAGAACTCTGTATTTACTTCCTCGGAGGAGCTACACGCAAATCGGTGATATTTAAACCAGTGATGGAGAAAACTCCAATGAAAGGAAGCTGCCTCTCCGGAAGTGCCAGTCGAATGTGATGCTATTGCCCGAGCCTGATATCTAGGAGACCCAACAGCCTGGTTCGCTATGCCGTAGTGCTTGTTACTCGGCCGAAAACGTTGTATTCAGTCTAGAGAGAGGTTGGTTAGCTTTGTTATCTGCAGCAATCGTGATATGTATGTCTTTCCATTCCCTTTTCGTTTCTGAAGGTATTTGATTCTGAGGAATAACGACCACTAGCAACGGATCAAAACTCATCAAGAGAAATGAACCTTAAGAGGGTGATGATCTACTTATGAATTGTAAAGGTCGGGGGTTTGGTCTCCCGTCCGTGCAGCTAAGCCTTTCAACTCCCTGTACCTACCTAGCATAATTCAATCTCAGAGTGCAGTTTGCAAGTACATAAACTCAGTGTAACTATAACGCATAAATGTGAACCATGTACCTAGAACTGTTTACTTCAGAGAACAGATACCAAATATGCAACTTGGTCCTATCCAAGGCAATCACCGATCCACGTCTGGCACAAATTCTCTTCTGTCTTCGACGTGTCGGTCCTGAGTGTATCAAGTTCGTTGATCTCCAGTCTCTCGGGGCCTTCTAACCCTGAAACAGTGCTAGTAACAATGATTCTCCGCTCTCTGACCGGGTAAGTGTTCTGTATTGAGTTCAAGTGACCGTCTGAAATGGCTGCGTGTGGGTGCGTTATTCTGTGTTTGTGTCTTGACTCGAGAACAATATAGCCAATTGAGTTTAAAGCGAATTATCAGAAAAAGCAAGCAAAACCGGCCTCCTATTTGCAAGTCCTCCTCAACTCGACAAATCCAACTACTTTCGCCTTCTTGTCACCTCTTTCCTACTGTCTTCTGCGGTGACTCTTCAAGTGTGCATTCTGGCCGAATGTGCAGTCCAGTGGTGTTTAGAGGAGGAAGCTTCTAAAGGATATGTAACTTCTACTATACTCGCTGCAACCTAAAGCATAATCTAGTTTCTCGGTTTTGACAACGCGATAGGGAAGGTCCTCCGTTCCGTGTAGGTCGACCAAACCAATGCGGGCTCAGTTCGTCCGTGATCTACACGCAGGCAGACGAAAAATATGGCTTCTTTCCCGGGGGGGAAAACGAGATCCTTCTCTACACACAACGAAAGGGAATTTGCACTTGGGGGTAAAGCACGAACCCGAGTGATTGAGAAACAGGCAATAAAGGGCAGCAGCAGAGTGTATACGGGTCATTTTAAAGCGTTTTCCGGGACGTTGGACTAAGAGAAGCCCCATTGCCCAGTTTGGCTTACTGTAGCACACCCTTTTTCGTAACCCCGCCCCAACAGCACATATACATGTTATATGGCTGGGCTGTAACGTATATGGCTGGGTTGCAACGTATATGGCTGGACTGCAACATATATGGCTGGGCTGCAGCCGGGCACAACTCGTTGCGTGTTTAGCGGGGGCTTGTGCTAACCAGACTATCGCTGCGTTTGGTTCGCTGCGTCGCCTCTCGTTGGGCCCAATAGGGCTTAGATAGGGGTGCCGGGTCTCAACTAAAATTGAACGTCGCTATTCCCATTTGCTTCTTGACCTCGGCAGCGGTCCCGAGCGTGGGTGAGACCTGTCCGCGGAAATAGCAAGGGCTGAGGTCGGGGCTTGCTGGCCAGCATGTCCCCCGTCATTTCTCTTGAAGATTCCCATATTCATCCAGACCGCAAAGGGCGTGTGACCAAGAGATACATATGGGTCTTGACAGGTATGTAACGCCATTCGTAGCTAAAACTCGCTTGAAGGGACCAAAAGCCACTCCGCCACCAGAAACAGAAGAAGGGATTGGTGAACCTCGAGCGGGCAGCCGCCAACTGTTAGATGTATGGCCCCGCACTTTTAGTCGCCCCGCACATATTGGGTTAGTTTCATTCCATAAAGCGCTCTGGGAAAAAAAAAAGAGAAAACCTTTAAAATGCCCTCCGGGTAACACGGACTACAGCAAAATGCCCTTCGCTTAGTGGAACATGTTTAAGATACAACACTATACCACTCTCTCTACTAGCACAACACCCATGCTGCTTGGCATGACTATATGCAAAGCCCCTTTTTTATGCCAGACTAACATGCGTCCTATCATGCAGTTCGGCATACCCTGCCCAGCATACCCAGCATCCAGCAGTATACCCAGCATAACCTGTATAACCGGCACCAGCATACCGCCCCATACCCAGCAGTATACTCGTGCCTACCCAGCAAACTACTCCGTACGCAGCATACTCAAATTACTCAGCATATCGCGCGCATAGCATACGCAGCATACCCAGCATACCCCCAGCATACTCTACATACTCCGTTTTCTCTACGCGATGTAATATCTCTCAGTGCTCCTGTAGTATCGGGGGGGTCCGCTAAATCTGTTCACGCTCCTATAGCTATACCGTACCTAGACTTCATGCGCTTCCCTAGACCTGTTTCTATAGCCAATATACATACCATGTATGATTGTTCTCTTACTCTATACACTCCTATACCTAGGGAGGCATGCTTTAAATTACGCGCTGCTATAGCTACAATCGCGCTTCAGGGTAATCTCCACTCAGGTCTGTGCTTGTGGCTCTTGGCTTATGACTAGGCATGCGCTGCCGCTAGGTAGTTGTGTTCCCCGTGATAGATTGCCTATTATAGTAGAATATACTCTGTACAAAATATATAGATGTGTAATCATAAAATATCTGGAGATGATTATTCTAAGTACTTTCTCTTTCGGCTAATGATTATGTATGTGCTCTCTATCTATGTTAGTATTAACTCAACTTGTATTTCTAGTGATGTTTATTTACAGGGTATGGTATTATGGTAAGATCTCACTATGAAGTTCATTCAACACTATGCATAGGTTTACTCTAACACCCTACACCCACAAACTATACGAAAATATAAATTACAGTAGTTTAGATATCATAATTAAAGATACCAAATGCTATAGGAGTAGCCGCATGAAATAGGGAACACGAGGTTACCCTGAATTAGGACTGTAGCTACAAAGCGTGTCAAACCAACGGATAGCTATAGCAGCGCGTAATTTAAAGCATGCCTAGGTATAGGAGTGTATAGAGTAAGAGAACAATCATACATGGTATGTATATTGGAGAAACAGCTCTAGGGAAGCGCATGAAGTCTAGGTACGGTATAGCTATAGGAGCGCGTATTATAAAGCATAGGAGCGTGAACAGATTTAGCGGACCCCCTCCGATACTACAGGAGCACTGAGAGATATTACATCGCGTAGAGAAAACAGAGTATGTAGAGTATGCCTGGGTATGCTGGGTATGCTGTGTAAGCTATGCGCGCAATATGCTGGGTAATTTGAGTATGCTGCGTACGGAGTAGTTTGCTGGGTATAGGCACGAGTATACTGCTGGGAATAGGCACGAGTATACTGCTGGGTATGTGGGCGGGTATGCTGGTGCCGGTTATACAGGTTATGCTGGGTATACTATGCTGGATGCTGGGTATGCTGGGCAGGGTATGCCGAAATGCATGTTAGTCTGGCATAAAAAAGGGGGCTTTGCATATAGTCATGCCAAGCAGCATGGGTGTTGTGCTAGTAGAGAGAGTGGTATAGTGTTGTATCTTAAACATGTTCCACTAAGCGAAGGGCATTTTGCTGTAGTCCGTGTTACCCGGAGGGCATTTTAAAGGTTTTCTCAAAAAAAAAAAGAACCCTGAAATTATGTAGTTGTGAACTACTTGGTCCCAATGAAAGATTCCTCGGAGTTGGAGGGAGCGCCGGGAGTCCGGCCTCCGGATACTTCACTTCAAACCGTAAGTCCTTGTTTGACTTTGAAATGGACTGTTTAGAGAGCAGTCCCTCATGGCAATCTCCGGGCGCATAACTGGAACTGAAGGCCCCTGTCTATCCACCAAAGTATTATATTTCCCGATACTGGCACCGGTGCCTTAAAGGAGGTCACATAACACAATTATGGAGCAGCGCAGTAAAAGATACATGAGACAATCCTTCTAAATTTACATGCTGTGGCACTTTTACCTCGCCATGGACATATCTATATGCGAGTATTGAATTAAAAAAAAAAAAAAAAAAAAATGCTGTGGCACTAATCTGTAAGCTTGGCACTAAGCTCTAACATCAGGATAACGTCTTCTTGAAGCACACCGAACAAGGCCTTGCACTGAATTTGAAGCATTCTTTCAAGTAAGAAGCTTGAGGGCGGGTGTTCAGCGAAAATTTGCTGTAGCTTGTGGAAAGGTGGCCACCGGGATGGCATTCACCCACCCGCGAGATTCGGTTTCACTCCCCATCTATGCTTTCACGCTCGTATTCTATAACGATGTACATTCTGTAGACAAACGTCAAGGAGTCCCCAGGATATCAAACAGCTGACTATGTCCATCCCTTTAAGCATTACTTCCAACGATACCAATAGGGACTGTCACTCATCTGCACACCTCAGCCAATTTACAACTTCTCAATGATAGCATTTGTGTACTCATCAGTCGTGGCATTTCCACGTAAATCGCCAGTTAATGTCTTTCCCTCTGCGACGGTCTGAAGGATAGCCCTGTGGATCCTCTCGGCATGGGAGTTCAATCCCATGTGTTGTAACATCATCACACTGGAGAGCAAAAGAGCAGTGGGGTTGGCAAGATTCTGTCCTGCAATATCTGGAGCGGATCCGTGGACTGCCTCGAAGATGGAGCACTCGTCACCAATGTTTCCGGAGGGGGTGAGGCCAAGACCACCGATCAAACCAGCGCACATGTCGGAGAGAATATCTCCATAAAGATTTGGCATGACCATGACGATGTCGTTATATGGGGTTGGGTCAGTGACCATCTACAGACACAAGTCAGATATTAATATAAATGAGGAATTATTCACCCTACCTTCAAGCAAGCGTTGTCAAGGAGCTCATCGTCGAACTCGATATTAGGGAACTCCTCCGCAACGTTCTGGGCAGTGGTCAAGAAGAGGCCGTCACTCATCTTCATGATGGTAGCCTTGTGAACAGCCCTGACCCTCTTCTTTCCGATAGACTGAGCATACTGGAAGGCAAATCGCAACACTCTCTCGGAAGCCTCTCTTGTGATAAGTTTAATACTCTGTACAACACCGTCGACAACAATGTGCTCAATACCTGAGTATTCTCCCTCAGTGTTCTCTCGGATAAGGACGGTGTCAACATTGTCATATGGTGTTTTGTATCCCTTTAGCGAGCGGCATGGACGGACGTTGGCAAAGAGATTGAATGTTCGGCGGAGAGTAAGGTTGAGGGAGACATGTCCTTTGCCCACGGGGGTAGCGAGCGGACCCTTGAGTGCAACCAAGTTGCGCCTGACAGACTGGATGGCCTCGTCAGGAATGGCAGTGCGGCCGTCTTTGAGGATAGGAGTGACGTCGACTGGTTCCCAATCAATTGGCGCCTATCATCGTTAGACTGGTACTAACCGAATCGTGGAGGAGGTTGATTACATCTGCAGCGGCAAAGATCTGCTTGACGGACTTGGAGATCTCAGGCCCGATACCGTCACCCTCTATAAAGGTAACTGTGTAATTGCCCTATTAAGAGATGTTGGATTAGCACATACACTCCATGCTGCCCTTGTAGAATGGGAAGACGCCGCAGCTTTGGCGGGGGCGCTAATAGAACACACACATTTGCATTCCTCTGACCGTTAAACTGTGCGATCTTCTTCTCCGTAGCATAAGATCTGGCAGCTTGTATTTTCTGGCAATCACCGGCGCCTCGATGTTAGCCAAGTCTCCAATTGCAACCCCACGGTGGGGCACAGGCGGGGGCTGCAGCAGCATACCGGTACAAAAGCAGTAGAGGAGCGGACAAAAGGACGGGGAGGGGCGAGAAGATGTCTTCTTGTGCAAGTGAAGAGAGACCTGGCTGCGGACATCGTTGTGTATGAGAGGGACGATACTGGTGGCTAAGGTGGGGGTTTGGTAAACTGAGGTTCACAAGCGTTAAGATGCTGGCAGGGATATACAGGAGGATGCTTGCAGAGCGGCTTATTATGCTATTAGTAGGAGTAGATGCTTTAGAGGAGGGTGTAGGGTATGGGAGATGGGCTTTTGTCGCTATATATTGGGATGAATTCAAGCAAAAAAGGCGTTTACGGTGAGAAACGGCGGACTGCCGGCTGCTTATCAGATCGGGATTGATTATAGCGCTTACCTAAGACGGATGCATCTTATCAGATCCTTTCACGCGTGCATCCGCTGCGACGGCGCCGCGGACCAGATTGGGTGTAGCGTGCTGCAACGACACAAGATGGAGCTTCCCACCTCGGATTCCTATCTTCAGTTCTGTCGCCTGCCATGGACGCTGCAATTGCAAAGCATTACCGCCTGGCGGACCCATTTCCCACAACATGGTCAGATCCAATTGAGGACAACCAAGTCGTCCACCGAAAAGCCACTAGAGCGTCGACAGCTCGGTACTCCGTTCTCCAGGAGGAGAGCATGTCCCTACGGAGCTCTGGAAATGTGCTCGATACAACTATTCCCCAGGATGAGACGGACCCACTAGGCACCTCAAGCTCCATTGTCAGAGTTCTAAGGCAGAGGGGATTGCCGGTAGACGAGAATCTACTCCTACGTGCGTTGATACCTCGTTCACAACTTTCTCAATTTTAATTCTAATACATCAACAGGCAACCGGTATCTTGTTTCCTCCAAGACCTTTTCACCCGCAGCTTTCCTCCGCGATGTACACTCCAATGACACCACCGAGCAGCTCTCCCGAGGCCTCGAATTCCTCTCCCGATCCATCGACCAAAAATCCGAGTCTCTCAAGGTCCTGGTAGAAAACAACTTTGACAGGTTCGTCGCTGCCAAGGCAACAATAGAAGGAGTGTATACCGAGATGAAGCAGACAAACCTCAATAAAGAGCAGGAATGGGGTCTTGCTGGGATCAAGACACCACTTATGGATGCCGGAAGAAAGGCGGACGAAATATTCGGCCCAGTGATGGTAAACAGGGGGAAAGAGGAGAAATATAGAGCTGTTCTAGGGCTTGTCGAAAAGCATAAGGATCTATTGGAGATACCTAATTTAATAATAGATGCTATTAAGAGGGTAAATCTGATGGGAGACCGGACAAATCAGGAAGGCTGGCTGACGACTGTTACTGTAGAAAGACTACGAACTGCTGATTGAAGAATATCAGAAGGCTCGGAAATGGGTTACAGAGTCTCGGGCTCTGACACAAAAAGTGGCCAAGCTGCAGGAGGCACAGCTACATCAAATCATCATTGCAGAAAAGGTCTGGATTGAGGTTGGGAAAATTGTGGAAGAGTTTAAGAGGGATACTTGGAAGAGACTAGTGGATACGAAGCAAGAAGATAACTTCCTCGAGCTTATAAGGTGGGAATTACTGCCTTGGATGGGGATGTTGATACTGACCCGTACATGCAGTATTCTGCTGGAGCTCGGAGTGGAGGACAACCCCATATGGGTATGGTTATTATCAAGATACGACTACCTAAAGAACAAACTCAACCGAATGTTTGAAAGAGCACGGATAGAGATTGAAGGCACAAGGCCCCTTCTAGAAGTTCTCTGATGAGCATTCGCTAACATTCCCCCCAGCACTCCGCCGCAAGGTCGCTCAGGCACCTACACCTTCAAATGCAGTAATTGCCATGCACCTCCGCTCTTCCTTCCGCCGCATACCCATAGGCACTTTAGCTCTCGACACTCCCGAAATCATTGCTCTTTGGGAATTAATCAACACCTCTCTCACCACCATCCTCTCTCCCCAGGGTGGCATTTTATCTGAAGTCCTCACCTTCTGGGAGACAGCACAAAACTTCATCGACGGCAAGACACAAGCCACTCTTCCCGTGGGGATAGACGACCAGTCTAGAAAGCATCATCGAATAAGCGAGGATGGTACCAAGACCCTCCGAGCTGGGGCTATAGAGCTCATAACGATACTTCGAGACAGTATGTGTGCACTATTTCAAGAGCCGCCAATAGAGGATATCAGCAGCATTTATTCTCCCCTGCCAGATACACCCGCAACTCCAGTAAGTGTACCCTCCACGCCAGGAGGGTTTGTACCAATGTCTCCCATGCCCTTGCGGACACCGAGTAAAGGTGGTTTGAGGAAAGACCCAGGGGACGAATTTGCTTTCCTACCACCGGGAGCAAGCTCTCTTGGCGGGGTGCATTACCTGAGTAAGATTTTGACGCTGCTTGGTAATGCTGCATGCTTGCTGGCGGAGTTGCCAATTGGGCATCAGGTGCAAGAGAAGCTCAAATCTATGATTGTAGGGGCGCGGGAGAGGTGTGTGCATGCAGTTTGCATAGGGTGGCTGAGAGATGCGCAGAATTGTAAGGTCCTAGAGGACTGGACCCGCGCTCCGGAAAACAGAGATGTGACGAAAATGCCAGCGCAGTTTCTTCAGGTGGAAGCTGCTGTGATAGGCGGAATGCAGAAGCTGCTCTATCTGAGTGAGGTTAAGTCGTCGGAGATCATTGTATGTCTCTTCCAGCTATCCCATCAATTTATCTATGTAAGACTGGAGACTGACATATACGTTTAGCCTCCGCCGTCAACAAAACTCCTTACGCATGTGCGAGGCCAGTTTGTTAAGTCACTTTATAAAGCCCTTCAAGGTATGCTTGAGAATACAAAGCGACCTATGGCAACGGAAGAGTGGAATGCGGAGCAGGAAACGCTAGCAAGTCCTGTTGCCAGCGTAGCTCCACGGAATATGGTGAGCGGGATGGTAGATCAAAGTGACAAGGTTAGTCTCTATCACTAAGGATCGCAACTATGCTTGGATGGCTACTAATTTTATTTGTTTAAGAACGTCCGTGTGCTACTTACCCTGAGTAACATCCAGCTCCTCAAATCTGAACTAATCCCCCAACTCATCTCCCAATTCGAAAGCGCCTTCTCCATTCAACTCACCGACGAGTCCAAGGTACCAATCAACACTCCAAACCCCCAACCCAAACCCCGCTCCCCAAAAACTCCCACTAACCCCCTCTTCAACCCAAAATAGACTATCCGCGATGCCCTTTCTCAACTCGACGAGCAACTTTTCACTGAATACACCCGCCCACACCTCCTCCACCTAACCACCCTAATCACCACTTCCATCCTCTCTCCCTACTGGTGCCCCCCTTCCCATCCTCCCCCAAGCTCCGTAAAACCCTACATCCACAAATCCCTCCTTCACCTCGTTCACGTACACACCGAAGTTAATACTACCTCCCCCGCGCTCACCACCATCATCGTCTCACACCTCTCCGAGCGCATCTGCCACCTCATCTTAGAGTCCTTCCAAAAGCGACTTGATAACGCAGATACTCCAGCAAAGGCATTTACGTTACCGGCATTACTCCAGGCGACGCTCGATGTGGAATTTGTGACGAGTGTCTTGGGAAGTCAGTATACAACGCAGAGGGCGCAGGAGTATCAGAGGGGCGTGTATCAGGTGCTGGATAGGGGGAGTAGTGAGGAGGCAAGGTCGGAGATGCAGAGGGAGTTGGGGAAGGTTAAGACTATACTGCATAATGAGAGGAAGGGGACGAGGGCGGAGTTGTATGTGTTCTAACTCTGCATGGGTTACATGATTCTATTATGGAATTGGTTTTACTGACTTTGAGTGGGGTGGCAGCCTCTGCTTTAGGTCTGCGAAGAAGGGGAAGGATAAGGATGCGTCATCAACAGCAGCAACAGTAGGGGGTAAGGATAGTGCGGCGGGTGCTAACGAACTCGCCGCCACAGGATTTACAAGTTATCTGCCAGTTCATAGGCTGAGGTAGTGTGGAGCTACCTATAGCTAGCGCAAGCGTATCGCTGCCTCTGGTGGGAGGGTGGTGGGTTCCTGGGGAGGGTGTATAGGCGGATGGTCAAAGGTGTGCCAGAGTACGCTGGGGGAAGGGGATGGTAGGTAGCTTTTGGAATTCGGGTCACTCGGGGTATGATCAATGTGGTGGGTGCAGATGTCTCACTTTCTGCTTAGTTCTAGTTGGTACAACCGCTCATCAGGCGTTAATGTTGCGAGATTTAGGCATTGAGGGTAACTGTAGTCTCACACTAGCTATGCTGTAGAGCAATCTCAACATAGCCTCGTTCCCATCTCAAGAGTTATCAGATCGTGCAAAGCACCAAACATGAGTCGGGTGCCAAGCACTGAGGGGTAACTGTGGAAGCAGATTAGGTCAGACTTGGTCAGAGGGGTGAGCTTGAGGAGAAACGAGTCAGACAATCTGATTAGGGTGCCTTGCGAGAAATCTTACATATTCTATCTACTTTCCCCGATTGTAAGCTACTACTGAGTCTGTGGTGCCAAGTACGCGAAGTGGGGTCATACTTATCCACCTAATGCTACGAATAAGTAATTAAGGGGCCCAGTTGGGGGCAGGTAGGAGCAGCTTTACAGATTGAGTAAGAGGTAGGGTAAAATCCATATATATATGTTCTGTATGTCAGCTCAGAGTAACCATTAGTCTAGCGGGTTGTACATCCATCTAGAAATCTAGTAAACTATGCTAGAAACTCCAGTAAGGACAATATCTTCTCATTAGGAAATCGCCGAGGCGTGTAACTTCTAGTATAAGTCTCGGATCTGTACACAGCGCAAGTGAAGTAAATATAACCATAGAGTGTTACCCTGCAAAGTGTCAAAAGGAAAGACCAAAGCATATTTTTTTTGGTTACCCTGAGGCGAACAATACTGATGTCTCCCTTTGCTCTTTACTCCCTAGCGTTTCATACCCAGCCAAAGTACTTGAAAAGTGTCGAAGCGGTCTAGAAGACTCAAATCAAGGCCCGTCAAGCATGCCTCCCAGTCGAGCAGTCACCATACCACTGGCGCCGTCTGCGTGTCACGGACATTTTTCATTTGAGTACACATCGATAGACGATTATACTGCTTACAGTCAAACCAGGATTATTGAATCCTCTATATCCTCTCTTGTTATATCAAACACTCATCTCCAACAGGGGTATTAGTTTGAGAATGTTACTTCAGTATCCACATAACCGCTCCCCACCTTCATGGAGCCTTATGGGCCAGCCTATGCAATAAAGCAACGTTCAACAGTATCCTCTCGCTGAGTATGGAGATTCTTGTGTCTACTGCTAGCTGTTCTCTATAATTCGTCCTTTAGAAAGAATAAGAGGTCTACTTAAGAATGGAGGCAAGGGCAAAATTGCAAGAATGGACTGGAAGCCGTTGACTCCTTACAATCCTTCCTCGGGTTCAAGTCACTTAGCGATTTGTCTTGTCTCCATCCTCATCGCCACTAATCCATCAGTTGCCAAATTCGCCTTATCCAAACACTACATGCACGTGGATACAAGACCCGTGAAAGGGTACAATGAGAAGTATACCCCAGTGGAGCAATACCATCGTGTTCATCAGTTTGAAGTAATGAATATATATCTCATTATCCATGTTTTATATAATCATGTCTAGGTATAATGTAATCCCCATCCCGATTCCATTCTCTGGTTACTTTTACGATAGCCCACTCCCCAGCATAGACCTATCCATATCGACTCCCGACACTTCTAGGATCCCCGCAGATTGACGTCCACCGCTCGGCCGAACGAAATCCATAGAGATAATAAATATAATCACCCACAAAACGAAAGAAAGGCCATGCAATGTGAATAATTTATCCCAACCTACGCCTCCACCAGCAGCGCCGTCTCCTGCCTCCTCGGCAACTGCCTCCCCGGAGTCTCCTCCCTCAACGGCTCATGTCCCACCCTATCCTTCTCCTCCCCAGGCACTCCACAATTCCTAAACAGCCCCGGAAACACCACTCTCAACTCACTCAAATCCGTAATGGTCTTAATTCCCAGCCTCTCCTTCTCCTTCTCTATCTCTGCCTGCTTCGCCGCTGCTACTTCCTCCGCCTCCGAATTTTTCTTCCTCTCCTTCTGCCCATCATCACCCTCTTCTACTGCGGGCTCTGCCTCAGGCTCAGCTAAATGCACCACACCCCCCCACCCAAACCTCCTCGCCGCAATACAATTCGCGACACTATCATCCACAAAAAAACACCTTCCTTCGTCCCTCCCCACCACCAACCCCGTATCATGCATCGCCTTCTCAAACATTCCCCGTTCAGGCTTACACACCAACCTCCCTTCCTTCTCTCCCTGAACGTAATCACAGTATGTAACTCCATCGAAAAAGTCTTCTATTCCTAGAAGCTTCACTACCCGCTTCGCGTGGGTGATGTAGGCATTTGTAAAGAGCCAGAGTTTGGATGTGGTGTTTGACAAGCGAAGGTCGGAGAGGAGGTGTGTGAGTGATGGGGAAGGTTGGAGTATTTCCGTTAGGGGGAGAGCGTCGTCGACGAGGGAGTTGTAGGTGAGGACATTGATGGCATGGTGGCGGACAAGCCCGGAGAGGGCGAGGCCGTACTGAGTGTAGTAGTGTCGGTGGAGGAGGGCTGCATGTTCTTCGGTGAGTTCTGCAGGCAGGGCAGGGAGTTAGCGATTTATTATTGATTTATCTGGTGCCTGGAAAATGGGATGGGCGATGAGGGGTGGGGTCTCAGGAAGGTGGACATGTCATACCTAAATGATTTACGAAATACTGATGAATCAACTTCCCCATCATGTGATGGATCTTGTATGATCTGGGGTACAGGCAGTTATCTATATCAAAAAAGAACACAGGTCTATTATCTTCGGGCTGGGTCCCACCCCTCACGGCGATGTCGGCGCCATCAAGAATAGGTCTAGTGATGGTACTGGCATCTGACGCCTGTTCCTGCGGATTTGTTGATGTAGACTCTGCCATTACTGTATAGTTCACAGACTGACTGAGTGGGCAGGGAGTTGGGAGGGTCGTTAAGTTTGTCATTCCAAGGGCTGACGTTATAGGCCGGCCTTTCCAGCAGGCCCTTGATCAGTGTCTAATCTAGGTCAGGTAGGTACTTGGGGTACTTCAGTATAAATTGCCCCGTAGTTATACCGATGAGCTTTTGTGGCACAGTACTCGATTCCAAGGCGCCGGGCTGCTTTCTACCTTTACTTATGACAGTACATCTTACATACTACTGTACCTAGGTACCTACCATATAGTCTACTTTCACCCGTGCTCTTCAAACCCTCTTGTAGGCCGATCCATATGCATAATGAATTCACCACAGCCATCAATATCCTACCGGCAAACGTGTCCGCGCGCCCCTTGAATTTTTTTTTGTTTCAGGGCTGATAAACACCCCCAAGATGAAGCTTTCGATGGCCACCAAATTGAGGAGGAGGGTAGTCTGGTGCGATGAGGGCTTCATATTAGGGGAATTAAGTGGTAATTCAAGGACTCCTTATTACATATCCAGAGCTTATGGGCATGCATATCTAATGCATCTCTGAGATGCGCACATAACTTTGCCGGGTATTGTCCTATCCTCATGAGTATCAAGCGAAGCTTACCGAGGCATACGCTTTTGCATCAGAGATCTGCTAGCCTTCTGAAAGTGTTTGTGAAATCCCTTGGATCATTTTGAAGGTCATGAAATGTAATCGCTACAATCAATCGACCTGAAATCAAAAAGGAGGACCTTGCCAATAATGCCAGTTTGCTCAACTTCCTGCCTGTTTGTTCAATTTCTCGCTTATATTCAGATCCAGTTTCTTAAACTGACTGTGACAGCCTTTTTTCATTTACGAGATCCCGCCACTCACGCAGAACAATAGAGGCAAAAGTGTATTCTTACCTGTGCAGGGTTCCAAATGGGCCTTGGTAGTGGTGGATATAGGGGGTTAGGGTGGCCTGTTGTTCCGTGGGCAGTGTAGAGGAAAACTGGAACCTCGCCATGGTCATGCCTTATGCGAGTAATGAATTTAAAAAAAAAAAAAAAAAAAAAAAAAAAAAAAAAAAAAAAAAAAAAAAGCCATAAGAGAGATCTCGGGTGCTAGGTTTGTAGTCCGAAAACCAATTTTCAACACCTTTCCCCAAACCACACCAAGAGATAATGCTCACTCTTTTGGTACTTTAATTTTGAGGTCGTACATAGAATATTAACCTTTATCTTAAATCTAGAGATTCTTAGGAACTGGATGTGGCATCTTGCGCTATCGGCGCTCATCGCCTGTTGGACCAAAATAAAGAGCGCAGGTGCTAGGCTTTTTGCTAGTTTGATTGCTTTGTAGGTTCGTGATGCTGTCCGAGGCCTTTGGAGCTATACATTTTGTGTGTTCCCGAGTTTTCGTGTTTCTTTCCAATCGCAAAATATGAAGCATTAAGGCTTGCACTGCTTCCACTAGTAAGTCAAGTATTCTTTCTTAATTCAGGCTCTTAATGTTTTATCTGTGGTAATCGTGGCAATTGCAGAACAAAGAAGATTAGATACAAGTTGTTCAATTCGACCAGGGTGGTTGATATTCTCTGTAACCCTCTGGTCTCCTATGATCATCCATTACATCATACGATGCTACTATCAACTTGGCAGATTGCCCTATGTTGGGGGCCCATGTTGTGATTGCGCAAGTCTGGAATGCGGAAGGTATGAAGTCTCAATATGAAACGTTGGATTCCTTTGTTCAATCAGAAGCCACAGCTCACAGTTGATAATACCATGGAAGTATATTATATTATAAGCATATCGGAGGTGCCATTTGGTGATTTGGGTTTTTTTCTATTACCTATTTGCTATGTTCTAACATTTCAGATTAAGTACCTACATGTGCTATGGTATGAACTTTAGGTTCCGCATGCACTTAAGTAGTACAGTGAGAAGACCATATGGGGAATGAAATATAACAACTTTAAATGTATCGAGACCCTTTGGTGTCGTGCTATTCATATTTCCAAGTGTTTTCTCATGTTACTACTATGCCAGAATTCCATGCCTATTCACGAAGATCTACTGTACTCACGCACTCAGTCCACTTACCTATGAATGGTGCCACCATACGGTTTGGATGTGAATCTATGGCTGGGAATCGAGTAACTGGGCATCAATACAAGGAGCATGTGTGGGCTCCGTCCCGCTGCCACACCCATAGGACTTGTTCATCTGAGATGCAGGCTGGGCAATTATGGATCCCAAGCTAGCTACGGTCGCAGGGGGAAAGAGATTGGGGATTCTCAAGACACATGTGTACACGTCCTTCCAATGGAGCATACAACCAAACACCGATGTGGGAGCGAGGACCCACGAGGTTGCCCACAGCTCACAAAACTGAATGTCGACACTCTATATATGGCCGGGTATCATGACCACCCAGCTGGTGGCGGAGCTTGTCCTGGCGGTCGGTTGGGGTTTACCCCTATTGGTTTATACGGTATCCCGAAGCGCCAGCTCACAGAATACGATGGTAAACTCCCAGTGAACCCTCAAAGGGAAAGCGAACAGTCCAACTCTTTTAAAATGGAAACGAAAACAAACTTTTTCGAGCCGAGTTGAGCCTAGTACATGCCATCCGGTCGACACGCAAATGTAGGGCCATATAGAAACTTCAAAAGCGGTGAAGAATCAATTATATATGTCGACGTCAATGTGGCTAATAATCTGATGGTTTTGGGTTACGACACCATTATTCGATAATGTCCAAATAGATGACCATGGTGATGTCCTAGGCCATACCAGCAGCCAACTAGAGGAAATTTGAGATGTGTGTACTGAAGTTGAAGCTCTTTAAGTCCACAGAGAAGGACAGTCTGTCATGGTCAATAATACCTACCATGGAGGTAGAGTGGATTGCTCGACGACAAGCTTGAAATTCACAAACCATTTTTCGTATATGATGAGGCTGTAAACACAAACCACGAGATAGCGCCTGCTTATGCGGAAAATTGGCCCTGAAGGAAAAAAATGGGATTAGAAATTGGCATGGAGAAGAAAGATAATCAGCCTGTAGGAGCTTTACTTGCTCTAGCAACCCCTTCTGGTAATGCAATGGTATATGCATGGTGGGAGAGATTCGATATGAGGGTCACTATACAATAATATGAACATCCCCATCGCCGTTGAACGAACATACCCAACTTTATTCCTTGCCAATTTAGCCTAAAAGTAGCCTAGTTACACAGCCTCTCCTAGAGACCCTGAAACCTTCTTGTCGTCGTGAATTTAAACATTTGCTCAATTACCACTCCTATCTACGCCCCCGCCTCCGCCTGCCTTTCCCTACCAACGCCCCTTACCAATACCCGCTCCCTAGCTTCACTACTATCCTCGCTGTCTCTTTCTTGGCTGGAAGCAGGACTACGGAATCCAACCATATAAGGCTGACAAGAGGGAATAAATGAGTGTGATCCAAACTAGCACAGAATTGGCTCTTCGTGCCAAAGTTTTCGTTGAGCTTTGCGAGTATCATTTAAAACAAGATTGCAATGAATTAGACTAGAGTGAAGTTAGGCGCAGAACGTACCAGTCTCTGGGCTTGCTAAGAGCGTGTAGAAATTTCCCTAAACCCAGACCCTGCTTTCTTCAAAAGAGTGTTATCATGATGCTTGAATAGATATACATTGAGGTTGGTGATATCCGGAGTAACTGAGAGTTGCTTTTGATTCCCTAGATTAGGCAAAGTGTTAGCTAAGTAGCTAGAACATATTACGGCAATCGAATGGTTGAGAAACCAATCTATAGCCCGGGAAGCATTGAGAGGGGATTTATGTATACTTCATACGGAAACATTGGGAATAGATCTAACGTCGGATGTCTAGCAACATCATAAATATTGATCTCAATAGGGGTATTCAAACCTAAAATATTAAATGCGATTATGGTTTTGACACCAAATCCATTTAGGTTGTTGTAAATCCATTTACTACACACAAAGATTTAGTCTGGCAACCCGTCTCTAAAGTGAAAATTCCTACACAAAAAAGGTCGATTAAATGGGTTCTTGATCGCTCGTCATGATCGAACGATCAAATCGTCTAGATCACGTGTAGTCATGCCAAGATCATGAGGATACTTAGTAATTCGATAAGATACCCGTCTCGCACTTGTATATACTTGGATACTAGTCATCGATAATGCCGTGGATAAGTTTCAAAAAGACACTAATAACTTGGTTTTTGGCAGCATAGAGGAAGGCAAAGAGAAAAGAAGATAGATTACACTAAGTGAAGTACTTGCTGAAGCCATTACAGATGCACTTGATACTGGCGACTCGGAGATAGACGCTGGGTCATCGGAAGAGCTTTCAGAGACGACTTCGATATCAAAGTTGTCTTCTTTTTCAGTATCGCCATCTTGAGATAAATTACCTCGCCGTGGAGATCTCCGTATATAAGTAATAAATTTTAAAAAAAAAAAAAAAATCTTGGGGATAAATGGAGAAGCTTACTAGTGAGTAGAGCCTCACACGTTTCCATTACCCAAGCACTTGGCATCATGTTATTTGACTTGACATGATGCCAAGCCTGATTAGTCTCGATTACAGCTAACAAAAATACGTGGTAATTTCCGCCCTTGATCGTGCACTTTAATTGCACCCTATGATCGAGGGTCGCTCAATCTTTAACGAGTATTTTCGGTTTAGAATGTCGATTACAATTTTCAATTTAATCGATCGATTATTTTAGGTTTGAATACCCCTATTACTATAAGTTCTTGTAATTGACAGTATGGGGCACAGCGGTTCAATGTAGGTTGGGGGTAGTATGAAAAGCCGCATATCTAGAAATGGAGGGAAAGCAGTACTCAAAATTTATCAATAATACCAATTTGGGAAGTTTCCATACCAGCTGCGGTACTGGTCTGGTTTTTGGCACGAGACGTTACATCTCCGGCAAACAATTCTGGCGAGCATACTATTCATGAATCCAAATTCTCCTAGTCATTCTTGTCATCCATTAATCTGGTTGAGGCATTCATAATTCTCATCTCCTATATGCAGACGTCTGCTACTTAGCCTATCGAGCCTGCCTACTAAGTACTTGCTGTACATAAGGATGGGAGGGATACGTCCTTGAAGTATAGGTAGTTAAAATTACGGATTCAGTTCCAATTATTTTCGTGTTCAGTGTATGCACAACAAGTATTAGCGACGTTGAGAAATGTCTACGCATCTGTACTACCCTCCCCTTCTCCCCTGTGCAGCACTCTGAGAGGATTTATTGGGTTTTACCCTCAATTTAGTCTTGTTACCCTCAATCCTGGTGTGATGCGATCACCAATTATGTGATTAAGAAGGGCGCCCGCCGCGCTCAGGTCACGCGTGCATTCTCTTGCAACTCAAATTTACTGTGCCACACATCGTCGCAGACCAACATCATGTTCGCACCTATAGAAAAGTTCGTGTATGGAAATAATAGGCCTCGCGCAGAGCCTAACCTTGGCTCTTCGTGAAAGTAAGCACTGCAAACTCATTGATATAACTCAAGCTAGACACGTTGGTCTCGAATACTAATGGCCTGTGAAGCTGAAGTCCATTGATGCATATAGACTAAAGCACCGGAGGTCGGGAGAGGGTCTTTGCGAGTGGTTCAGCCCCGGCGTCACCCATCTCAAGCAGGACGCTGGATACCGCCCCCCAGCCAACTCATACATATACAGCAACGCTATGATCCACAGCTGCATCGGAGCGTGTCTATAACCGTCTCCAGCGGTCTCATACTATTGGGCTACCGCTGCTGACTTTGCATAGGCAAAAAGCCAGGATGGATCAATGTTATGTGCTAGCCATGGAACAAATCTAGAGGTAACCTATATCTTTCCCTTTTCCTTGATTCGGCAACCTAGCTCGCTAGAAGATATAATCCACACATGTTGCATCTACTTCTGACGTTGTGGCCTTCCACAGTGCAGGCGGTGACCAATTATCTCCTGGTTGCACATGGCGGGCTGACCCAAATCCAAATCAACTGATTAAAGTATCCAATGTGTCTCACCCCTACATACAACCATGAGGGAACTCAGATATTTGGTCCTGGGGCCTGTGGGAGACCCAATAGTAGCTTTGGAACCAGGTAGCGAGTTCCTAAGACGTGATGTTTCATAGCACCCGCAGTATCCAGCCCAACCTGGTGAGTGATCCATTACTAACTGTAAATGTTCACAATGCTGATAACATCATGGCAACATGGCAATGTTAGTGACAGTAGTGATGACAGTGATAATGACGATGTGACAAAGATGAGGATGAGATAGTAGAGATAAGGTCATCCATTACTGGTGTGTCCAGGGTCGAAGGAGATGATCCAACATTAATGAATAGACAAGTCCATCGACTGCTCTGTATAATATGCAGTGCAGGTGTTCGACAGCGGAGGCGAAGGGGCAGGGCGCAGCTTTGTATTCGCTTCAACAACAGCGGATCCTGTCAACGATTCCCTCCATACCCTGCTACTCTGCACACAGCAATTATGAGAGTAAAAAGAGCCGCTGGGGAGGTTGCATTATGAGTGGGATGCCTTTGGAGAAGTGGATGAGCAGAGAGCTTTGGGCAAGGGTATCAATAAGTCTTTCGTGTTGAGACAGTTTATAGCCTATGAGCCAATGATCCAGCAGCTGGAAAGGGGCCAGTGGTCTAGAATCGCGGTTCCCAACCCCGGGCTTCAAGCACCGATAATTGGGTAAAAGTCCCATGGAAGCGAGGTGCGAGATAGTTCTGGCCTGTGTACATTGCTAAGACTAGGGAGATGGTTGCTTTGTCAGCAGCTTTCTTAAGTTTAGGAACACCGTACCCAGATACCTCTGGAATGTTCACATCACCAACCAGACTATTCACATCAAGCCACAAAGTCTGATCACTTTCGACGCGATTTAAAAATTCATCCCAAACAAGTGGAGATTTCTAATTAAGAAATCTAATCTACAAACTCCAACGTCATAAATCGCTAGCTAAGTAGGAAATGCCCCCTCAATATATCCCAATCTACATAACAGAATTCTTCAGATAAGCAACCCAGATTCAGGAAGCCCAACGACCTAAGGCCTATAGAAATAATTTAGTACAGATTTGACAAACCCCAGTGGTTTGCCCAGTTCAGCCCATCCCAAGGTTACCCCACCTTTTCTCAGGTATGCGCCTATTGCAACTGCTGATAC
Source organism: Tirmania nivea (assembly GCA_015179035.1). NCBI lineage: Eukaryota > Fungi > Ascomycota > Pezizomycetes > Pezizales > Pezizaceae > Tirmania > Tirmania nivea. The sequence continues at coordinate 644,296 of WHUY01000021.1, forward strand.
TCCAACGACAACTGTTACTCCAATTTTTAAAGCCTGTGGTTTGTATTTGATAACCTGGTCACGGATTTCCTTGAGCTTCCTTTTGCGCTCCACCTCAGCAGCTTGCTTGACCAGTAGCTGTTCGGCCCATCTTAAGTCCGGGCGCGCAGGCCTGTCCTTAGATCTAAACGGACCGGCTCGGCGAGATGTTTTAAGGACTGATTTATTGGATATTTGCACCCATGTTGACAATTTTTCTGGTGGATATTTCTCAAGTAACAGAAGAGCCTTTGAGATGAGGCCTTCGAGGTCGAGTGGTTTTGGTAGCTTGGAGAGAACTGAATGTAGCATTTCAGGTTCATCATCGGGAATATCAAACAGCTCGTCGCGCCGTTGTAATACAACCTTGTCAGGTCAGTTTAATCACAGTGCATTAACCGCATGGAGAACATACCTGGGCGAAGAGATACAAAGGGAAAACTGGATCTGTAGCTAGAAAAACGTCAAACAGTCTTGCTATGTTGCTATATTCTTGAATGTCATGAGCGTATAATGTAAGGGTGGCTGCAAGGGCAAAGAAAGGCTTTGTGCGTGATAAGTGTTCACAAAGTCCCTTATCTGCTGATAGTAGTAACGGATTAAGCAGGTGCAGATGATCCAAAGCAGGGGCCAACGACGGAAGCATAAAGTCTCGTATTCGGAGAAGAGCAATATGCTCTGTGGCCAATACTGCAGCCTCCACTCCCAACACTAACAAAAACACCTGACAAATGTCATGAAAGCCTTGGAAGTAACATAGCATTGGATGCCGTCTAAGGACCTCGATAATTAGTCTCGAAAGCTCCTTTTTCCGATCAGCTGTCTCGCGTGGTGACATATCTACATGTACACTTCCACTATTTAGTGCCACATTCAGTCACCGCTGCATGCACTACAGAGAAGGGGAATGCCTGTCGTGGGTAGACATACTCTTGGGATAGTATACAAACGAACGATCGACGTCCAATCTAACCTGGTCTTCATCCTTATGAGGAGGAAGTTTCTCCCAATCTTCGCGAGGACGGTTTGCAGGCTTAATCCCGTCGTGTGTGAAATCTGCGTACCCGAGAAAGAGAGGCCCTAAATTTGGCTGCATTAGATGAGCCAAACTCTAATAGGTTCACTCCTCCGGTCATAAAACGTAAGGGATAGGAAAGAGAATAAGGGTTCAACTCACACACTTCCTGCCGGATATCGTCGGCTAAGAGTCCATCTGTGGACAGAGCTAAGCTTGCTATCATATTCAGATCTCCATCACGACACGCTTGTTGAATCTTCTCCCGCTTTTCTTCAGCGGAACCAAAGTCAAATTCAACCTTCATTTCTGTAGCTTCATCTTTGACCAGACTAGCTTTTTCTCCCATGCCTGTTGGTGTTCAAAGTGTCTAGCTGAAGGCTCGAAAATGCAGATAGACCGCTCTATGAAATTTGGTAGCTCGGGTTGGAGATCGAAGTTGTTCGACGAGCTCACAGGGTCGTGTTCAAGAGTCTTCCGGACCCATGCAAATCAAATCACCTGGACTATCGGAGCTCGAGGTTGGTTGATGAAGAAGCTTCGGAGAGTGATGGAAACTACCAGGGGCGCCGGTTGGGCCCTACTTGCACAATGCTTTATCCACACAGAGCGAGGGACGCAGAACATATATTGAGAGCTAAGGTAGTTGCGGTCGCTTGATGACGGTACGTGCCTCGTGCTTAGAAAAGGCTTAGTTGTACCGTAATTGATCCCTGCAGCGCCCCACCTTGATTTGGAATCTGGGAGCTTGGCGCTCGCTCACCTTGTCGATCCAAAGCGCCAGGGTCCTGCAACTCGACCACAAGGGTTATTCGAGCTTAAGGGTTCCTGCGAGGTACCTAGACCAACTCTACTTACATGTAGGAACCTGTCAATTGATTTGACTAATGCGCCCCAATCTCCTTTTGTCTCAGTTTACGCTCTGCACCCTGCATATACTGGTCAATCGTGCCATCTTGGAGGAATTTCTCTCACTAGCTTGGGGCTAGCAGGAATACGAATCCAACGTCCACGCTACACAGTTCTAATCAGAGTATTGGAGCTGTAATGAAGGTCGCTGGTGTCTACTAATCTTGTTCGGTACTCCCATGCAGAATGTTGGCCCTGGAGTGTTCCCCCTCGGTATCCGATACTTGCTATAGTTCAGATTAAAGTCTGTGATGGTATATTACCATGCTGGTAGCTTGATAGTCATGCCAATGAATCACTCACCACTAAATTCACAGTGAGCTGTGAAAGAAGGTCTCCAGCCATTAGGGTCATTCCTTTCGAGATGAGTGTTGGTCATAATATGTGATCATAAGACCCAGGTCTGTTATCTCTCACAGACTGCCCAGTTCAATACCAGATTCTGCTTCAAGATTTTCCCAAGCCCCGAGAGTAACTATTACCAACTGCAAGGCTACGACATGCACTGCAGTGCTATATATATCGCCAAGTTTGTCTCCCCTTGGTTTAGTGTGAGATCCCTCTAGATATCTAGGAGGATCAATTGATGATCGAGGTACAATGTACGTACGTGGTATCACGCCCACATATACTGAGATTTGGTTGGAAAACCAAGTTTTAGTATATCTGGGTAGACACAAGACACGGGTTTGAAAAATATTTACAGTCGCGATTTGAACAGCGTATTATGTAGGCCTGGGTCTTTTCGCTCGATGTCTGGACTGGCTGCTATTCCAGAGGATCACACGTATCACTCTTGCTACTTTCGCCCACGGGCTTATCGGAGCTCAATAACAACATATGCGCTCGAGCTATCTAGCGTCCTATGCTTGTTAGGTCAACATGTGAACAATACTAGAATCCCAGCGGCTGGTAATTAGAGGAAAAATCTTGTGTATAGTTCTGCCTTTTGACCAGGGTAGACCAGTTATTTCCAACTGCTTCATGCCTATCATATATTTATCGCCTGGCTGCGTTAAGACAAGATCATTGGGAATACCTCTGGGAATGGGAACATGGGATGGGGAAGTTGGGAGATTCGACCATATCATTAGCATAATAGAACAGTAGAAGACTGATTATTGGTTGACCTATCACAGCCGACCGACGTTCATGCTTTCGTGCTCCGGAACTACCCATTCCCTGCACGTTTACCCCTCCCCACGTTCTGCCCCTCCACATCCCCCGAATTGAAAGACATGCATCGCGGATACTTTGACATGTACATATGCCCTGATTTGCGTACTGGAGGCTGGGCCAATGTGTACCTAACAGACGGTTTCGGTACTCTTGGGCCAGCCAGTATTCCATACATAAATCCACAGAGCTTACACATGATGCATGCATTGAGATTTCTTGTTTTTTTGCTAATCTCATATTCTGTTGATTATCAAGGTAGGAGGGCGTTGATCATCAGGCATGGGTAATCTTGGCATACCAAAGTACTTGTATGCAACTTGCTCCATCGCTCGAACGAAACTACCGTGCCCTCCCTGTACGCCTCGATATGCGGGCAGTTTGCCACTCAGTCACCCAAGACATGTCATGCTAAATATGAGTTTCGCAAGGGTTCATACAAGCGGACATACATACATGCACATCATCCATCATCCAGTCCGGCCTATCGTTTGGTAAACGCTCAAGTGTGCATGCGTAGATATTCTCGGATAAGTAAAAAAAAAGTAGTTTTTCCAGTATATTAAATTATATTGGCTTTTGGTGCGATCTCCGATTGATTGCGCATACGTATATTTTCCCAGAAAGTGTAAGTTCTTGTCCGTCATCAGCTGCAGCGCGTGCCACTTACCTTCTGTTTACCTCGCCCTTCTATGGTGTGTCGCTGGCTGTGCCCATTAAGTTTCAATCAATGCAATTGTGCTTGGGTGGGAATAGAGTCGGCGGAGTTTGGTCGGGCCTTAAATAAGAGTCCAAAGTAGCACAGCGGAGATTCCTTGCCGCACCGGAAAAACAATTTACCATCCACTACATCGGTCTCAGTGAGCAGAAGAAAGCGACTCGAGTTGAAATTGTGCAGTCGATTCGGCGAAAACCGGCGTTCGCACAGCTTTTCCCAATACTGCCGTCTGGATTCTCCTTAATCAAGTCCAACGCAGTGCTACGCTAGAAGTAAGGTCGCCAAACTACGTCCAATTGGAAATGGCACACAACAACGACAGTACGGCCGCGAGCTTTGGCCGCGAGCTTCCAGGCGCAGAGCACGAGCACCCAACGTACGGCATCCTCACACGGACGCTGATCCACTCTCCCGTTGTGAAGCAGATCATTCCCGCTAGGATCCGTGGCAAAGACTTCAATGACGTCGTATTCGTGGCGGTAAATGTCTCGTCATGTTCTACATTTGAGCATCAAGAGCTAATCAGTCTGTTAGGAGACATATATAGAGCTGTACTTACTAAACGACGATGGGAAACTGCGGAGGGTTGCCACAAAATCCGATTTTCAAGCAGATATCCGCCATGCTAAAGTTTTTGCTACAGGCACGGGAAGTGTGGGAGATGCAGGCGTCCTCTCCGACGATGTCATGGCAGAAGACACCAAAGGACTCCTACCACCGCATATACTAGCTCTAACGTTAGATTCTGGGCATTTGGGGTTTTTATATGCAGTCACCAAGGGAGACGAGGTGGAGTTCGTGATGTCAACCCGGAGAATTGATACAAAGGGGGTACATCCAAAGAATCTCGGGAAATCTCTAGCCGTGGATCCAAAGTGAGTGGTGCCGAAGTATATTTTATGGAAACTAGAAACTCTCTATAGTGCACATTCTAAATTCCGAGTTCTTATTCCGCAATACCAGGTCCCGGTGTCTTGGTGTCACAGCATATCAAGATGCATTTCGATTGTTTGCCCTTTATGAGACAGACGAGCTTGAACGGCAATTACAGGCCGGAATGTCCTTGAACCCGATAAAAGAGGTATGTTATCCAACAGAAAAATTGCTTGTGATGTGCTGCTCATACTCATAAGGAGAGAACTTTCAATGTTCCGGGTGTGATATTGCATATGGAGTTCCTTTACCCTGCACCGAGTGATCCGGATCACGTGATTTTAGTACTTTTCATCGTCGAGTCAGTAGCTTTGTTCATTAAGGGTAAATCCACTCCAGAGCTATGTGACTGACTACCTGTAGTGCAAAACAAAAGTTCCGGTTGATGTTATATGAATGGTGGCCATCAAAGCCACTAACCACTGCCATGAAATATGGGCAAAGTGGGCTTTTGCTTGATCCAAGTAAGTTCTGAACAGTCCACAGAAGCCATATATACTGAGATATATTACAGAGGTCTCAATTCCGCTACATATCATACCACTCCTCGTGGACACTGCTTTCTTGATAATATCGGAAGACTGCATCCACGTCGTCAGAGCATCTGATATTATATCAGGCAGATCTGCGTTTATGAAAATCGATTATCTTCATGATTCCCTTGACAGAGGGAGACGTATGCGTATCCCTCCTTTATTTTGTATTTTATTGGCTCCTGACTGCTATTCTAGAGAGCCTTGTGACATCTTGGGCACGCCCGCTGCGAACACCAAGCCATACACAAACCATGGATGACCTATATCTCGCCATGGAAGATGGAGATATATTTTTCGTCGAAGTCAATTCAGAAGCCCCCAATCTGGTCGAATTAATGAACAAGGCGGGTCATCTAGACTGTGCGATAGGAAGTGCATTTGCGGCCTTGGACTATGGGCTTGAAAGAAATGACCTCGTGATAGCCGGAGGTGAAATGAGCAGTGGGGGTATTTATTTAGTAAGTTCTTAAATTACCATTTTTTTCTTCCTTAGGATAATTATTGAGACCCTTGGAGTTGAAGATAGAACCAAGCTCCCCTGTCTCCTCAAATTTGGGAATGGAAGATGAGCCAAAGTTGGGAGAGACTGTGGCCAATTGGTCGCCTGTCTTTGATTTCGACCTCATTAACCCTTCCGCCCAAGGGCATACCCAGGGGCGCGCTGTGAGAGACCGAATGTACGCCTGCACTGGGCGTGGGGAACATGGGGCAATTGCAGAGATACGCTATGGAATCCAGGGCCTGATACAAAGTGCGGCGGACTACATGCCTGGTATCCGTAATATCTGGGTGCTTCCTGGTTCTGAGGGAACTGGTTTTTTCTTGCTTTGCTCCTTTCCCGACAGATCGACACTTTGTTTCATGAGCGAGGCTGGTGAATGGGAAGATGTCAGCGAATCCGAATTCCTTGACATGTCCCAAACAACCCTTGCCGCAGCTGTGATAGGAGAGAAATCTGTTCAAATCACCCCAAGAGCGATCAATGTCAACCTGTTGAAGGAGAAAAATTTGAGTAGGAATAGGGCTCAGGCCGGGGATATAACTATGCTCGACACTGGAAATGGCGGTGCTAATGGTGACATGAAGGAGTTAAAACCAATGTGGAGTCGCCAATGTGCTTCTGGGGATCTCATCGTGGCTGCTGCTATACAGGATGCGTATTTGGTGATAGCTGTTAGAAGTGGAGTTTGTATTAAGATGACCTTAGCAATAGTATCACTAGAGGTGGATATAGAGTGAGTGTGCTGTTCTCTGAGCTATATGAAGTGGCACTGACGAAGGCTAATAGGGTGAACTTCTTGAAACAAATTGGATTACATATTGAATTACAGGACGACCCATCGTTTGTTTCTATAATTAAACTGTATGAGATATACTTACCCTGAATTATTTAATTTGCTGACATGCGCGCAGCGATGGACAGTTTCTCGCGGTCGTAGGGACTCGAGAAGCGACTATTCAATTTTACCTCATTGATCCCTTGAATGGCCTCATACCAACTCTAGAGCAAAGCAGTAAGTCAATCCTCGTTTAGAACATTGAGTTGCGGTTCTAATCTGATAACACCAATAGTGCTTCGAGATATTGAGACGGAGGCCACCATGATACAGCGAGATCTCTTCATTTGTGAATCTTCTGTTCCAGTAATGTCTGTCATTTCAACACAGCTCCTTTGTGGGCTACGAAATGGCACATTGATAATGTTTAATGCCACAATTTCATCAGGTATGGCTCTCAGGTGACGATTTACGCCTAGAGACTAGAACAGTGCTTAATTCATACCAGGATACCTCCAGTTGGAACGAAAGAATGAGATTCAATTCGGACCTATACCTGTACAAGTACTGCCACATGTTCAGCGAGAAGATCTTGCGCTGGTATTGGCAGGCCCCGAATTATATCGCTTCAAACTGACTGGAGGCGAAGTCACGGTTTCTCAAATAGTCTTTGAGGGTGCCACGATTGAAGTATGTCCCACTTCTCGCTATAAAGCTTGAAACAGAACTGAGTTTGCATCAATAGCCTGCACTTGTAGCCGTGTCACAAGTCGACTACTTCCCAAGCCCTGAAGCGTACATAATATGTGCAACAAAAGACCAAATATTTATGGCCGAAATAGGGCATTCGGAGAATGTTTGCGTTCGAAGGCTACCCCTATCAGAAACACCCAGGCGGTTGATATATTACAAACCACTCAATATATTTATCGTCGCAATTTCGAAGGCAGCTCCAATGGAGCCTGTGCGAGGATCAAATTTTGAGTCAAGGAAAAGGGGATCATCCGCCTCGCTATGCTTCTTGAACCCTCGAACGTGAGTAGAGATTTCCACTGGTTATTTCCATGTTCTCCAGAAGAAGCTAACAAGATAACGATCCCAGTGGTGAATTACTGGGACCGAGCGAGCTCGTAGATAGTGGAGGTTCTAGTCCGGTTTTTGGCAAAGAAAATGAGCAAATATATGGCCTTTCAGGTAAGTAGTCATTCATATACTTTGTGGTGAAAGCGTGCTAAACATTGGAAGAATGGCATGTCGAGGTTGAAACCAAAGACGGAAGAAAAACATGGAAATTTGTTGCCATATGTACCGGCTCCATCAACGCCAGTGCTCCAACACTGAAAGGTAGGGTCATGATAATATCGGTATGGCAAAACGCGTCAGGGAGAATTGAGGTGAAGCGAAGACATCAGATACCCTGTGATGCACCAGTATACTCAGTTGCACCGTACGGGAAGCAGTCCATCGTTTATTGCGCGGGTAATAAACTGTATATGAGGAGGCTGAACAACGATACACATCCGAAAAAGTGAGTACAGTAACTATAACCTCTAGTGAAAACATAACCTGACATTTTAATTTCTAGGTTAGAGGAAATCGCGGAATTTAGACTACGGTCACCAGCAGTGCAAATTACTGTTAATGAACCCTACATCAACTGTTCTTGTGCATCTGACTCGTTATGCATCATCAAATTTGAGGAAGGAAAGGTTGCTGAAGCCGGAAAACCTCCCGAGCCCAGCAAACTACATGCCTACTATAGGTCAGTTTCTTTCTCAAAAAGGTCCCCAATAACATAATACTGAGCAACAGTGAATGCAGCGACGAAATTGCCAGAAACGGATTCAGCCACTACTCCCCACTAGAGAACTTTTTCATTGTCTCAGACAAGCAATATCGAATTGCTGGATTATGGCAGCCACCAGGTGAACCCCCCCGAGTTTATCTCCTTGCTTTTCAAGCACTATGCTAACATTTATCCAACTAAGGCAAACGCAACACCGGCTCCCTAACCACCATCTTCGACACAGAAGTAACCTCCTCTGTCTCCCGCCTCCGCGGGGGCTCTCTCCGCCCCCCTTGGCGCGCAAATAAACCCCGCCCCGGTGTCGTCCTCCCTGACAAAGACATCATCGGCTCTGGCGTCGATGGCTCCATTTTCCAATTGACTCTACTCAATATTGACGCCCTCCGGCTACTGAGATATATCCAAGGCATCTATTCTGCACAAACTGAGAGCTACCGATACCACTACCCGCCTAGAGCTGTAGCTATGGAAAATACTCGGCTGAGAGCAGATGTTGATGGGGACACGCTGTTTTCGGTTGTCAATCTAGGTGATAAGTGGCTTAGGGAGGCTGTGGAGAATGAGGAGTCAGAGAGCCCCGTAGGGAGAGGAGGTGTGAGTTTTGGGGAGATGGTGGAAAATCTACTGGGGCCGGGCGGTGATGCAGTTACAAGAGCGCTGGATTATGTTAAATGTTTGTTGGAGGGGGTGGTACTTTAATTAATCCTGAATTTTGCTTCTTTTTTTTCTTCTCATTCCTGCGAGGTGTTTGTGTTAGGGGTGGCAGAGAGGTACATGTAAGAAGTTTCTATAATTGTGCTCTTTTTCCTTTTTAGGTTTTGATCTCATATCTGCATACACGCAACTTCTTTTGGTATTCATTCAATAAACTAGGTAACCGCTACTGTTCCATTGCAAATCAGACTATTATTCCATATTTAAATCAAATGCTTAAACTATTGTGCGATGAGGTTCACCTAACCAGACTAAGGTTCACCCCTCTATACCCTGAACCCATTAGGGCAAGCCTTGGCTCCGCCCTAATGCATACCTTTACATAACTCGCCATCGCTACCCTCTCCACCATCATCTTACCATCTTCCCTCTCTAACATTCACCAACCACTATCAACCGTACGTTTCCCCCCTTTTTTTCACCTTCCCTTCCGCAAACCCAACACTGCCCAATAACATGATGAGCAAATGATTCTGCAATCCCGACAAACACGCCAGCCCCCGCCCCCAGACATCCCATTCCGCCCGGCTGCCCGCCCCTTGCTGGGTGCCCATCTCGGTGGTGGACTTGAGCTTGCGGGCTAGGGTAGCGGGTTTGGAAAGGAGGGCGGGGGAAGGATATGGGGACGAAAAATCAATCTACACTTGATCTGAGAGTTTGTATTTTATTTTTTTGTTTGGGTGATGAATTGAATGAGAATATGGTTATGGGGCTAAATGGCTAACAGCGGTTTGAAGGGTGAATAGGTTTTTCTTTGTGGGACCAGCTGGAGGTATAGGATTGAAGAAGAAAGAACTGCAAGGATTGGTGGTCTTGATGGTATTAGTCTATGGATTGACCAATTACCTAATAATAACCTTTTGTCATCGCACCTTAACTCTACCTCAACTCCCATATCTCCAAAATTGTCAGTTATCATCCAGTTTATTCAGGGTAACCACAGTACTATTTATTGTTCATGCCGGTCTTGAATTTATCGTACACAGCTTGTACCAAAAACAATGCTAGCATAAAAACTTTTTCAAGGTAATCCGGGAATTGTTGGATGAATAACACCTTTAACTTGTATTGTTACGACCTGATGTACCCCGTATTGAACATTAATAAAAGAAGAATAAAGGAAATGAAGATGAAAATCTGACACCGCAAAGACACAAATAAAAAGCAAACAGAAACCAAACTACCAAACCCAATTTACCTATATTCCCAATTTTTCATCCCACCCGAAGCAAGTGAACGCAGCCCAAATCCGATATCGATCTACTCAACCTGCCATGAAGCAACGAGTAGCAATTTACAACTTGTCATAGTACTGTATCGAATTGTTAGCATGAGAACAACTAGGTATATTAAATAGTGAATAGTGAGAGGGGAATACTAACGTTATCGACACCTGGAACCTCGACCTTGATACCCTTGCGTTTCCTCATGTCCTGTACAATCAGACCTGGCTTGGTGGTTGGGTCGAGAGGAGATCCACCTGGCAAGATCTGCCAGTGATCGAAGACGGATTGAGGGAAAGCCTGACCAGCGGTGTTGGATCGGAGATCGGCAGTGAAACCAAAGGACTCGTTGACAGGGAGGTAGGCCTTGATGTTGAAAAGAGGAGTACCTGGACGCTGCTCCTCGGAGAAGACGTGACCACGACGGCGAGTCAAGACACCATAGATACCGCCCATAGCTTGCTCTGGAACTGTAATCTCGACCAAGTAGACTGGTTCTAGGAGACCAGGCTGAGCAAGAAGAGTAGCAGCGTACAAGACACGACGGGCAGTTGGGATAATCTGTCCTCCACCACGATGGATAGCATCAGCGTGGAGGGTAACATCGAGGATGTTGAAGCGGATGCTCCTCATTGGCTCCTCAGCAACAGGGCCCTCACGGGTAGCCCATTGGAAACCAGAGACAACGGAATCCTTGATTTCGTTGAGGTACTGGACGGCCTTGGTCTGATCAACCAACAAGTTGGCACCGGAGGTGTCAGGACCGAAACACCAAATCTTACGAGCATCAGTGACATCCCAGCCATACTCATCAGCCAAGATACGGGCACGGGCCTTGAAATCATCACGTGGGCTGATCTTTCCAGCCTCGATGGCCTTGGAAACCTCCTCGTCAAGTGGCTCAGCAACAACGTAGAGACGGTTGTGCTTATTGGGAGATTTTGACAAGGCAGTAATGCTGGACTTGTCGCCGACGGTCTCACGGTAAGAGACGACGGGGTCGGAGATCCTGAGAGGAACACCAGCGTGGTCCTCCTCGAGATCCTTCAGGCAAATTTCCAAGTGTAACTCACCAGCACCAGCAACAATGTGCTCACCAGACTCCGAGATAAAAGTCAAGACACAGGGGTCAGACTTAGAAAGACGCTTAAGACCTTCGACCAACTTGGGCAAGTCATTGGCGTTCTTGACCTCAACGGCAACTTGGACGACAGGAGAGACGGAGAACTTCATGACCTTTAAGTTGTGAGCGGTTTCAGAAGTAGTAAGGGTACCAGACTTGAGCAAGAACTGGTCAACACCGACTAAACCACAGATATTACCAGCTGGAACATCAGTAATGGGTTCGATGTAACGACCCATCATGAGGATTGTGCGCTGGATAGCCTTGATAAACAAGTCCTCCTTCTTTCCTGGGACGTAGTTTGGACCCTGGATGCGGACCTTGAGACCGGACTTGACGGTACCGGCGAAGACACGTCCGAAAGCGTAGAAACGACCCTTATCAGAGGTCGGTACCATCTTGGAGACGTACAACATGAGAGGAGCGTTAGGATCACAGTTCTTGATACCCATGCAGCACTCATCATCCTGGGGACCTTCGTATAGAGTCTCAGCACGGTAAGCCTGAGCAGTGACGGGAGAAGGCAAGTGGATAACCATCATCTCCAAAAGAGCATCAGCAGCGGGAAGGAACTTCCTCATGACAACCTTTAGGAGAGCCTTGCCCTCCAAGTCTTTCTCGTCACCCTTGAGAACAATGTCGAGTTTGTTGAGGAGAGTTGGGATCTCGTCCTTCTTGAAATTCATGATAGCGGAGAAGATCTTGAAGATGGGGTCCAAGATGAACTGGCTGAAAGCACGCTCAAGGGCCTTTCCGTCAGCATCGGTTCCGTTCTTAGTCCACTTCTTGGTCTTAGGGTTGAAGTAGTTGTCACCCTAGAATTTTTCGATTAGTAGAGCCAATATATACAATTCTGGAAGAAATAACATACCCAAAGGCGCTCCATCATCTTGGCCTTGTCAACGCCAAACTTCTTGGCGTAACGACCAGCGAATTGCCTGATGGTGAAAGCCCAACCGTGGAGACCAGATCCGAAAGCAATTGTACCTTGATCGGGATAAACCTGAACATCACCGAGGGCCTTGTCAAAGTAAGTAGCGATAATAACGTTAACAGACTCGACGGTACGGGAGAAAGATTGGTATAAGTCCTCCTTGGTCACTTGGAGCTCAAGTAGAGCACGGTCGACCTTGTTGATGATACAAACGGGCTTGATACGCTCACCGAGAGCCTGTCGGAGCACAGTCTCGGTCTGGACACACACCCCTTCGACACAGTCGACGACAACGAGCGCACCATCGGTGACACGAAGAGCAGCAGTGACCTCGGATGAGAAGTCAACGTGACCGGGGGAGTCGATCAAGTTAATCAAAAAGTCTCTACCGTCGGTCTTCTGCTTGATGTCCTTAAGATCCTCCTCGGCCATTGGGGCATAGAGGGAGATGGCTGTCGACTTGATTGTGACACCACGTTCCTGCTCGTCTGCACGAGTATCTGTAAATCGCTGTTCACCGGCCTTTGCAGCTGAAATGATACCGGCACGCTGCACCAAGGAGTCGGTGAGGGTGGACTTTCCATGATCGACGTGGGCAATGACGGACATGTTTCGGACCTATACGGCTCTCTTCAGTATCCCATCGAGCAGATATCATGCTCCATATGTCGAATTGGAAAGTTACTTACGTTCGTCGCCTTGTCCATGAGGCCACGGATCTATATTGAGAAATCCATCAGCATCTCCGCACAGCACAGCGCACAACACTTCGTTCAACCAACGATTGGAATTGGAATTGAGCTATACCTGGTCGACCGTGAAGCTATTTTCCCATATATGTTAGCACACCTTCGCCTCAAGCAATGAGATAGGTATCTGGACACTTACTTCACCATCTTGCCTGATTTCCTTCAACAAAAAAAAATATATAGATAAAATATTCAAATCACGAATGTCGGCCTTGGGTCTCTCGACGGGCAATTCAGACGTGGTCGTTAACAGGGCAAGAGAAGAGAAAATTGAGTGGGTGCTAAGAAGCTATTTGAGGGTGAGAAAGCGGGGGTCTGCGGAAGAAGAGAATTTGGGGCCGTAGTGGGAGGGAGGGGCAGCCAATTTCTAATTGGCATAGGTTTACTTGCCCCTCCTTGGCCTCTGGACGACGACTTTGGCGCTAGCCAACCCTAACCCAGCACAGTTTTCGTGTGTATAGCGGCGGCTCTGACGCTTAGTGACTGCGAAAATGCCCGATTAAAAGTCTTCGCCTGTGCAGCCATCTACTACACGAGATTCGCCAGCCAGAAATGAGTCGCTGTGGCCCCAATGGACTCACAATGGGCACATTGTGTGGCCACTATCGCTACTTAAGTGCTCACTATGAGTCGAAGCCGTGCCAACCAGACTATGTCGACGTCGAACAGACTTGATGTAGAGTAGTCTGGCGGGCGGACTGGACATCGCACCTGTTAACTAGTCGTGCCCTGTTAACGACTTCGTGAGAACCCCACAGCGCCATAGTTCCGCCACAGTTCCGCCACAACACAAGAACAGCACAGAGTATGACTAAGGATATGAAGAAATACCTATGAAGCTCACACATATCATACTTGTAGTCTGGTTTAGTCTGGTTGGCTAACATACTTGTACTTGGTAGCAAAATACAAAGAAAGTAGTTCGAGATAAGCGTCTCGCATTCCCTTGAAGCCAATGCCTATATGAACACAATGGATAACCACTTATTCCCAATTATCTATCTCTAACAATCCTGCTTTCCATGTTCCCACCTATTTCCTGACATGCCCATGCCACAATCAATTGTCCAAAAGTTACTCATAACAAGACCGACCCAAAAAGATCCATTCATAAGTAAAAAAACACAAATGGCCCACAATAATATCCGGGATTTCGCCAGGCTACCGGAACTTAGCTAAAAGTAAGAATTAAACAGCAAGATAGTGTTCAAACTCCATCCGTCTCCAAAATTGACCCCTAATTTTCCCATAATTGTAGACATATAAAAGAAATTCGTTCAAGTCAATTAAATGGTGTATCGGAAGTAGCTGGCATAGTCACCCTTCTCGCGCTCAGTTTCCTTCTCGGCGTCAGTGTAATCAGCCAATGTCCTGCCCTGCTCAGCTAACAGCTTATCACGCCTAGCGTTCTCGCGCCGGAGGTAAAGAGTCATGAAGATGCAAAGGCACATAGACATAGTGATAGTACCGATTAAAGTTCCGTGACCAGAAAAGTAGCGTGGCTTCTCCTTAGCACGATAGGTGAAAGCAGCAATGGCTCCTCCCAAATTACCGAAACCGACATGCATAGCAATACCAACTCCTCGCTTGGTAGATCCACCAATATTGTTTCCGTTCCAAGCAACTCCCATAGGTACATTAGGATAGATGCCCATGGCGGCGAGGAAAGTACCAAGGTATTGAACGGTTGGGTGATGAGTGCTGGTTAACATAATGAAGCCAACGATACTAACTGCGCAGAAGAAGATCATGTAGATGCCACGTTGCTTGTGTTTGTCAGCCAACCAACCTCCCAGGATAGTGGCAATGCACGCAGCGACATATGGTGGCACCGTCATCAACTGAGCTTTATTATTTGTGTGACCCATAGCGGAAACAATGGTTGGAAGGAAAAGAGAGAATGAGTAAAGTGGGGTGTAGATGCCAATTGTGATCAACATATGGATATAAATCTTCCAGTCCTGGATAGCATGGAAGAAGTATTTCATGTTGAACTCATCTGCCAAACTGGTCCTATCAAGCTTCAAGCGGCGATAGACTTCATCTTTCTCCTCTGTAGTAAGAAATCTGGCTGTCTCTGGATAGTCGTTGATGACCCAATAAGCAGCGAAAGCTGTTAAAGGGTGTTAGATACGTAAGAAATTGGGTGATTGATTGTGCAATCTGCTCACCGACGATAAGAGTAGCGAGACCTTCAAGGATGAATATCCAGGCCCAACCAGGCTTTCCTCCAATGCCATCCATCTCAGAGATCCCACGAGCCAGGAGACCACCGAAGGCGCCAGCTAGTGTAGCAGCAGAGAAGAACAAAGCCATCCTATAACCGCATTCATGACGTCGATACCACATGGTGATGTAGAATGTCACGCCAGGAAACAAACCGCCTTCTGCAAGACCAAGGGCCATACGGGCGACGAGCAAGCCAGGGTAGTTATGGACCAAACCCATGAGAGTCATCACAACACCCCATGCAGTCATAATTATTGTCAACCACAAGGATGGGCGGGTTCTCTTCATCATCATGTTGCTGGGAACCTCCGCGGCAACATACCACGGGAAGAAGACAGCCAACGCAACCTAGAGTAGTAGTATATGTCAGCTATGATTATAAATCTATATCGGCAATTAGAAAGTACTAACATTGTAGTCCAAACCCTCCATCCCAAGATCCTTTTCAAGGCCAGCAAGACGTGCATTTCCAATGTTTGTTCGGTCAAGGAAACTCAACCTAGATGCCTCCAGCATTAGTTTTCCCAAGAAACATCCTATAATAAAAGCGAAGGGAGGCCCACAAATAGAGCAATGCAAGAAATGGTACTAAATTAACATCAAGCTTCCGTAGTAATGTTTTAGTCCTCGTTTCGTCGAATCGAGGTTGATCAGTCTTCCCAGAGTTTGCAGCCTCTGCATTCTTCTCGCTCAAGGCTGGATCATAGGAAGGTGTTGAAGCACCTGTCATTTTTTGATGGTCGGGTTGTTGCTTGCAATCCGGAATGATGAAGTTTTTCCCTAATGTGTCGAGAGATTCTGATATATTATATGTATCAATACCCAGCGGAGTTCTGGAGGCGCCTGGGTCCGAAGGCTGGAACTGTAGACTGAAACGTGGGATGGAAGGGCGAGCTCAATTGATATAAAATAAGCTGGCAGAGGTTGGGAAGGATGCTAGTCGTCAGGTCCTCATAGAACTAATTCCCCAAGGCTTCAAGCTTAGTTCAGCCAGCCACACGCTGGCCGCGGCTGGAGGAGAGTGGGTGATACAGCCCAGGATGCAGGATGCAGGTTCGGACTTGAATGGGTCCCAGTGGATAAAACCATGGGCAAACGAGTTGACAAGGTATTGGAGCCACTTATGCGAGCGTAGACAGCAGTGGATATTGTGGTCCAAGAACAGGGTCAGCTTGAAAGTCAGGGGGGGTTGGAAGATACTGAGAAATGTGAAAAGTGCTCTAACCCTGGCAGAAAGCAGAGGTAGAAAGGACGCAACTAATATAATTATATTACCGTACGGACTCACCTCTTCCTCTCATGGGGGCGTAATGATACACACTCCCGCTGCTATATCAAGCCCAAGATGACCGCATAAAAGTCAGAATCCAGAGATCTTCATTTATGCAGCCTCTTGCTACCCACATGTATAACACATGCCTCGGGATGCTTTGGGGCGCGATAGCTTTACGCAGACTCGATTCCAGTGTGGAACTCATATTCTGGGGGCAAGCTTCTTCGCAGCGTTAATGGAACCAAAAGAGAGGCTAGGTACGAGGGCAGGGTTTGGAGGTGATCTGGGGCTTTGCTTATTCATGAAAAAAGAAAGTTGAGGTTGTTGGACGCTGCAGCGACGTTGAAAGAGTGCTGTAGTTAACCAGACTAGGTTATCGTGTATGGCAATAAGCCCCGACCCTGGTCTCTCCTTGGCAACGGAGGGTCCGCTTTTCAGGGACAGGATATGTAAGATGTATGTAGTTCTAGGACATGTCTCAGGAAGCAACCCGCATGCATAATATTCAGTCTGTGCGTTAAGACATCACACGTATGTGTGAGGCAATGTACCTAGGCAGCTTGAATGGTTGCATAGCGCTGCATATCTCCAAAGGATGGAAGCGGTTCCATTTCAGCTGCGTGCCAGATTCCGTACAAATGAGACATCGCATCCCGAGTTAACCGACCTATATTAACATTGCGTTTGTACACATTGTGTAAAGATACCGATAGCCCATGGACTGAGTATTCGGGTCAGGCTTCGATAACTCGCATGTTCTTGAAATTCCTTGCAGCTACTGTAGGTCATTCGAAAATGGTAATGAGAGTAAGTTTTAGCTGATTCACTACGGCATAGTGTTGGATTTCGTGTATATCGCACTGAAATTAAACATAGGGAAATTCTGTAACCAGAGAGCTTGAAGCAAGGCTGCTACGGAGTATATACACGTACCATAATTTGTGGGTAAGCTGTCGCTTACGACATATCCACCCTGAACTCCAATACAAGGTTGAACACATGAGCAAGGCGTCAGCATTTAACTAATAGTTCAAATCTCATTGATGCATATCAGGCACAGGCCAAAGTAAACTATTATAGATATGTATAATTATCGCAATTGCAATAGGCATCGACATAATATAAAGCAAGTATTTACTGTAGGTGCCTAGTCTGGCGGGCATCGTCTCTCGTAGAGCGGAGGTGCCGACCAGCAGCAATTCCGCTCTGAAATTGAGATACTTGTGGCTAATTTATGTTCGTACTGGGTACACATCAAGTCGGTGGCACAGCACAACGGACAGTTATCCTAGCAACTGAGTGGCCTAAGCGAGTGTAAGCCCGAGAAAAAGGCTTGAACTTCAGATGCGACTAGTCTCATGCCAAGACCCTACTGCTCACGAACGCAGAACTCCTAGCAGTAGGGTCTTGGCATGAGACTAAATGCAACATAGTCTGGCTAGCACAAGCCGCTCGTAGAGCAATGCAACAAGCATCGTTGCATTCATGTTTGGGGCTAAATACTAGAAGACCTAGAGAAGGATCCTTGATTTTTGCAGGCATGAACCAAGTACACACACACTATCTTAATGACCAAGAAAAATGAGAATGTTAATTGAGGCTTGTTTTGGGAATGACCTGGCCTCGGTTGATGCAATTGAGACGTAAAGGTAATGGGTATCGATGGCGGAACTGCGTAGCTGCATACCGATCGAACTGCGGAATAACCAGGAGTACGGAGTACCAGACTAACTTATATTACCTACATAAGCTAGTTGGCACATCACCCTAACCAGATATTACCGGTAGGCCGAAAGGCGTGAATTTAGCCTTCGGAGGGTGTTGTGCTAACCAGCTAGGCCGAATTAAAGTGCTAGCATGCCTTTTGTAGAGATACCATGTCAAAAGATAGTCTGGCTGCACAAGCCCCTCCGTAGGCCAAAAGAACTACTACTGCGTAGAGCAAGTACTTCGAACGAAGTGTATTAGTCTGGTTGGAGAAGTGTATCGCTGCGGCCGAACCACTTTATAATCACTAACTTATATGTGATATTAACCTTAATTTTAACGGTCAACCATACATATGAAGTATAATAACTTTAGTTGAACATTCCATGCCATGATTCAGACGGTGAAATCTACATCTTAGGTACATAACTGAATCCTATAACCAATTGATAAATATGACGTTACGATCTCTATAAGGTTCCCAAGAGCAATCCCGCGTTTACTATAGTTCTTTGATGGTTACAACATTGTAGACTTCAATATGTTAGTATTTATAATACATATGAGTTCAAACCATACAATAGGGGCATTCGCTATGGCTAAAACATTACAGTTATTGGATACGCAACGATGTCACACAGCGATCGCATGATTTACAATAACATTGTGTAATCGGCTTCAGCATATCATTTCCCGGATAAATGTTAATGCTAGCTACGACGCCACTCAGATGAAACAGGCCTATTAAGTATCGACTGCCGAAACGCCCTGCCGGCGATCTATATAACCTGCCCCATGATGATGTACAGGATACCTTCCTAGCGTCCCGTCGCCCAGCCACTAAGGAACTGCATTCCTTCCACCCCCGGACGCGTCCCATTTCAACAAGAGTTTATAGTACAGAATGACGAACTTCCCTGATTTCATTTGATCCCAAACTATCCCAACCTTCCGTTTCTCCTCCCCCGTTTCTCCTTCCCCATTTCTCCTCCCCTATTTCTCCTTTCCCGCTTCTCCTCCCCCACTTCTCCTCCCCCGCTTCTTCTCCCCCGCTTCTCCTTCCCCGCTTCTCCTTGTTGACTATGAGTACTTCGCGATGGAGGCCGCCGTGGAGCTTCAGGGCATCGGCCGCTTGCGGGTTTAAGCGGTCGTGTTTCCACAGGAGATCATAGGACAAAGGCTTCGTGAACATGTCTGCAACTTCTGGTATCCAGTTAACTTTGATGTCTCCACAAGTTGCCTTCTTGGTAACGTATCGCTCACGAAGGGCAATATGACGAGTTCAATTGTTGACCGGCAATTCGCGATGCTGTTTGCATTTGCATTGTCGCCAAACATTTCCACCGGCTTTTTCATATGCAAACCCAAACCTTGAAAGAGCGTCTCGATCCATGATATGTCACGGGTTGCTTCTGTAGCTGCCAGATACTCAGCATCTGTAGTTGATAGTGCTTTTTCGATTCCAAAGCAATGTTGAATCTCCATCTGGATTGCGTAGCCGTAAGTTAGATCGACTATCATCGCGCGGTCATCAGCAGAAGGCGAGTCGAAGTAAGCAATCACACCAGGATCAGCACTGCATCCTTTAATTCAGGCTTTGTATCAATAGTTCCCTTAAGTATGTAACAACCCGAGACATGGCAAAGGCCAGGTCGGGACGAGTGCAGTAACTTAACGCTCCTACCGTTGCCTGATAAGTACGTTTCTCAGCCTCACCCATGGATTCCCTTCTTATTATCAGGACATTGTGTAATCTAGGTGTAATCGGCTTCAGCATATCATTTCTTGGATGCTAGTCTCCTAGCTGCGACGCCACTCGGATGAAACGGGGCCTATTAAGTATCGACTGCCGAAACGCCCTGCCGGCGATCTATATTACCGGGAACTTCGAATCGATCATGCGCACGTGGTGTAATTGACTTCTTATACGCAGGCATACAAGTAATGTTAGATGCCTATTCCATATTTACTCTCCGAGACATCACTTTTCACCTCCGGCAACTATGGATCGAGAGATACGCTGACCAAGGCCATCCACGATCCTGGCCGATCATGCATTTCGCTTACTAGGTTTCTATGTACATACATATATACAATACCCCGGCGAAAGTATTTGCGAGGCTCCCCATATATATTTGCAGGGGGGGTCGCAAATACTTTGGCCGGGGTACTGTACGTATTATAGCTCGGGGACGCAAGAAAATAGACAGAATGAGGAAGATAAAAGGGCTATCTGGAGATTGCAAGGGGGGCTCGGGCCAAGATAAATTTGTATAACGCGCGCCCATTCTAGGGGTTGTCCCCCTCTTCCATTTTCTTGTACAGTGTACTCGGGTTCGGACAAAAATGATTCGAACTGCCTATAAGATGCCACACTGACGGGCAGAAGCAGGGGTCATTTAGCAGGCTAAAAATCCGAGGTCAAAAGTAATGAGAAATTCTGTTTTGATTTGCTAACTACTTTACAAGGCAAGTTTGCAACTACAAGTTGCGCACGCGCTTCTGGTTTTTCTACAAGAAGCTGCAAAAAAACAGGAAAGAAGAGTTTGGCTGCGAGAGTATGGTTGCTATGACCCTTGTCAATAGCCCAGCCAAGTTACGCTTCAAATCATTAACCGTCACCCCCGAGTACATATGTGAGAAGGAGATGGGATGGGGCTGCTACGCTCACGCACGGAGCTACTCAGGACTAGGAATAGCCCAGGTTTCACAGGACGGCAGATGTTTTTAAATTTCACTTTATTATGCGAGTGAGGTTTATTTATGGCTATGATACATGTCTCAAAAAGGAATTTTATAGCTTGCAGTGCTACTAAGCTTCGGTACCTAAGTAAGTACGTATCCAATGCAACACCACCATGCATATGATATGGATGCCGACACTAGCATTACATTTGCATAATTCTATAGTGCATAATGTAACCAAACTTGACGCCGCTTTGAAATTTACAATCAGCCTAGCATCATGCATGCCTATATAAATGGTGACTTCTGTCCCATGCGGCTCCCTGAGCTCACCTGGCGCAGGTTGGAAAGGCAACTAGAGTTGCATATTTTGATTTGCTGATTTTGTTATTTGGTGGCTAATTGCTATCGTTGTTCATGTCCAATTATTTCTATTCGTAAATCTACCTGGGATCCAGAAGAAGAGCCCTAATTTCGCTTCGCTGGGGACTGACTTCTATAAGTTAGGGTCCCCAGCCTAGCCCGATCCCGGCCCAAAACTCTGAATCTCGGCAAGACTCTGTACTCCGTAGCTATCGCAGTGTTAGAAACATTCACTGGTGGCTACTAAACTACCACTTTCCCTGCCTGGTTGCTTACTGTCATGTTTTACCTTAGTTCTGGCTGTAAGAAAGATGCGGAGCATGGGTCAGAGTACACCCTACGGTAACTGCCAACGTTCATGAGCCTGAGTGCTCATGTACCGACTTAACTATGGCGCCCACTGTTATTGAAAACCCTTGTCTGTTTGGAAATACTAGCGCTCTCTGGATGGATATGGATAGACTAGTGGAGTGAAAAAGCCAAGTTCCGTGATAGAGAAATCAGAAGCCCATGTTGGCCACATGCAATCGGCAAGCTACTCTAGGAGTTCGATATTAACCTCGAGCTCCTAGACATGGTGGGGAAATAGACCAAAGTTTAGATACTTTGGTTTGGCCGAACAATGTGCAGATCCCTAACCCCTAAGAGTTTCAGGCACCAACTAAACGAAATTAGCACAACAAGCGATCCTTGTTTTCCAGCATGGAGTACTCCCAGCAAACTAGACTGCTCCCAGACGTTTTGCAAAGCTTCCAAAGCACCTCACCAAAACCCTACTGTATTCAGGGCATTCGAGCTATGTACGTACAGCTAGGTGGCAAAAACCCCCTTGCATAAGAGTCTTGCATTACCGCGAATGGTTTAGGGATAAAGAATGGCCGTCCAATGCAATTTCCAAGATCAATACATATCGCCAGTATTGGAATTGCCTTATTGTTATGGGTTTCACGCTCTATATATAGCAGGCAATCCGCCCATATCACCATCCTTGCTCGTAGAGGAGCGCAAGCGCGCTGCATGCTCAGCGGGGTACCAAACTTTTTGCCTAGCTGTACCTACCGTATTATTCCTTTTTTTTTTTTAAAGAAAACGCGCAGTCAATTTGCTTCTTGCTTCAACGGATTGTAAGAAATACCTAATACGTATAAGGAGCTTCAAAACAGAGAAGATCACATGGAGTATCCTGGTATGAAATTAGTACCTAAGTATATTTCTGCAAGATAAGGAAGCAACATAGGAGATAAACAAAATATAGGGGATGTTTCCCATCATGGAGCATACGTGGTCTTTGTGCATGGGAAGCATAGTCTTCCTGCCCATGCACGCTCCCAACATCTCCCCATAATGACGATTCACCACCGAATGTGTAACTTGCAGACGCACGTTTGGGTATATCGACGTGAGTTAGACCAGGAATTCAGACGGACGAGTGGGTGCGGGGCTGACTTGATATTGTTGCTGCTGGCCCGAAACCCAATGATGAACCCTGGAGACATCAGACGCCGCAGTATCCCCAGTCGTTCTGACTTCTGGGTCACTTGGGGGACAGTGACATATTTGATCTCGTGTAGGAGGTAGGTCCAGCAGTGGTGTGAAGAGTGGGAAGTTCCAATTCCCAGCGGTTTGAGGTTCTAATATTTTGCGTCGCACAGCTCTTATCGATACTGTTCGCCATGGGATTTGTGCGGATGGCATTGGCGGATCAGGTGCTCCAGCTATTATTATAATTAGCATTTCCCTAGTCTGTCTAGTCTGTTGTAGAATTTCCCCAGATTTGTTCCCATAACACCAAATCCCTTGACAGGAGACTTAACCCACCTAAAAGCATTGAATTTCGGTCACCATGCCTACCTCCAAATCGTGATCGAAAAGTACTTGAGCTGTGCATCCTTCGCAGTATAATTCGCTTCTCTCCATATTCGCTGTTTGGTCCTGAAGAAAATGCTAACTCTGTGCTGATTTCGCTCATCTCAGTTCGGCTGTTCGTGCTATTTGATCTTTCTGGACCTTCAGAACTACTCTGAGAGTTATAGAACCCCTGTAGTTGGTTGGACATCGGGGCAGGTTGTAATGGCCTAAAAACCCACGAAGCACAGTCTGTGTATTCACTTGTCATGCTCGAGCAATCAACACTCTGTCTCCCCTGCATTGCCGCCAGAAAATTCTGAATCGCTTCATGAGAGCTAGTATAGCGGTCGCCCAAACAGAGCGTTGCAGTATATGACGTCTGGGGACGAGCATAAGTGCTGTCAGTAATGCTCCCCCAATCCTCACCTTCAGCAACAGACAATTCCGAGGTCCCTTGCACAACCAATTCGAACTCTTCTCCTTCTGTTGATGGGCCATGAGATGTAGTTGCGGGGCTGCTGAAGGATAATAGATATGTCCTCGGCCATGATCCATAGCCATCACCAAACTCGAATCTACCATTCTCAGGAATTGTCTTTAGACTTTCCCCCAACCACCTTTCCAATTTCTCTCCTCCAAAAATCTGCGATCGTGGTGCGCCTCTTCCGGAATCGATATAGGCATGAGAGAGCACGGATTGTCCCGTAGAGCTCTCCTTATTACGTTCGGCAATGTCCGTTCCACACTCGGAGAGAGTCAACATCGGTCGTGACGCTGGCCTCGGACTCAGCTCTGTAAAGAGCGGCTGGACCCCATAGAATCTGGCTGTCTTCGGTTGAACTGGGGGAGTGACATCTCGCTCTATATGTATGCCATTAGCCTTCAACTTTCTTGCTTCTGGGCAATATCATTATTCCAAATGTGTATGCATTCAAGTACCAAACTCTAAGGAGTCAATTACAAAAATAGATGGGTATATTCAATGAGACGAGTAGCCAATTTGGTACTAAGCTACATGATGCTGTTTATGCACTGAATACCAATTCAGCAACCAAAACATCCTTCAAAGTTAGAAGTTTTTTGAGGCAGATCTAATTTTAACTTGAGTTTGATGGGGAGATGCCATAACTTTGGTTGAAGTGCTTGATGCATACCAGATGATTGCTGCCATCGCTGACGCCGTCTTCTGCCACCACAGAGACCCGCAAACCAACAAAAGCCACTTTTGTCCCTGAGAATCATGAATGCGCCGTAGGTATCAACGATAGAATGGTGACTCCCGCGCAACCACCGGTATCCAAATTTGGTTCTGCCCACTATAGATCCCTTGATTCGTTGTTCCTGTGATCTCGTGCTCAATTGAGGCCGATTCCGGAGGCGACACGTATAAGCGCTACCCCTGCACCCCGACCTTGGTCAAATTGTCCACCTCTGTAACTGTTCGTACTCATGTAGAAGTTGGCAGGAATTCTGCTGTCATATGGTGCTAGTGCTCGGTTAAGCAAATCTTGAATCGTACAGCTAGGACTATATTAGCATTAGCAATTGATATTCACCTTTTTTTTTTTTTAGCTTAAGCTCCTGACTGCCAGCTATTCTTCGTTCGGGATCTCCGCCAGGCCGAACGTTGTGCATTTACTCTATGCACGGCTAGGCCAGGGACTGGGTGTTTAATCACCTACCTGGTATGAAATTCTTTTTGCAATACAGTACCCCCCTCCGTTTGTGTGTATATTAATTAGGCTGTGTTCTCCCGTGAAATATACCGAAGAAATTGCAAGGGAGGCAATGCTGGAGAATATAAACACATAGAATAGCCGAATCTGAGCAAACGCAGGTACCAGGTCTGAAGTCGATAGTCTGAAAAATGGGTAAAGAATAACGTAATAAGGGGGATACGCAAGGACGTATATAAATCACGACTGCGATGTGAAGCGGGTAGTTTGTGTTTTGGCAGTAAGTTAGACAGAGAGGCTGGAGCCGTAACTCGGGTCTAGTCTGGCGGGTCAACTACCCTGGGAAGTCGCTTCTTTATATCAATTAAGTACCCTGCCGTCGTGACACCAAAGGTCTTTCTATTCCACATTTTTTGATGTGTCCTTTATTTCTTGACTTATTCCTAGGGCTGATGAGACATTGCAGACATGCAGAGATACTTAGTGGTGTGAAGGTCTAAAACTATTGTGCCATTATTCTGAACAATTGGAACAATACAATTCATACATGCCAGGCATGTCTCACCAGCGCAAGGGATACCATGTGATGAGGTGAGACGTATGCACATTCTGAAATGATCACGACAAGCCAACGGTGATATCCGCGTGAAGACTTGATGTGCCGTGTCCATAGGCCAGTAGGTAGAGAAGGGGGATATTGTATCGCAATTCCTTGTAAGTACTGTGTCGTATGCCGTTTCTGAGCCAATAGCCAACCAAAGCTTAGTTTTCTGTGTCGATTAGGATTGCCTGTTTTCGCAGGGTCTCTTGTGGCAGATAAATTGCAGCCGCAGTGGCATTGCTATTGCTACACAGCGATCTTGGCTTCTTCCTGTGTCGTACCAAAGGAGACGCAAGTGAAAGGAGAAAAATGAAAGGAGATACTTGAACCTTAATCTGTTCACTTGAGCTCAACGGTGTCGATTGATCAATTCACCCCATGGGAATCAACAGCGAGTGTTTCACCGAGTAGACCTTGATTAAGATCTTTGGTGGGGGCGGTGAATTCAGATTGAGTTCAGCGCCTAAAGGTATATTCCGGTCAATGCTGAACTGTATCGAAGGTGTGATTATTAATTGAGCCTTGGTATGAGTAGTTGCACTACCGATAAGTAATAGCCTTTCTTTCAATGATTCCCCTAATTTTAATTAGACATGGGAGCGTATACCCGTGTACATGCCGCTGAGGTACTTATCCGGTCCTACGGAGGGGTGCACCAGACATGTACTTATCCGGTGTCTTTTGTAGTGAACCAGGTTACGAGGGGCTTGTGCCAACCAGACTATGAACCAGGGGCTACTTGAAGTTTAGTCTGGTTGCTTGAAGTTTACTAAGAGAAGCGACTGAGAAAACGGACCTATGATAACTGGCTATCTGGCAGTAGGTCATACTAGGTACTTAGTAGCTTAGTTTCTACGGCTAGATTCAACCTCTGCAAAACAGTCACCATGAACGGGCATACAGACGCCTAACAAAGGACAGTACGTATACGACTGCTCCTGAGCTTAAATTCCTCAAGTGATGTGACTTGATACAAGTCTCACGTCATAAGCCTGAGAGCTTGAGACCGCCGCCAGGGGAATAATCAAGCCTCATAAGAAATATTGCGCATGAAGTTGCGTACTTCAGGATATCTCACCCCCCCTGGCCGATGGGGCCCAAGTCCATCTAAAGTTAAAATCCCGGTACGCTTGACTGTTACCAGGTATCAATTCTTAGAAACCAGGGCCGATTCGGTACAATTCCTCCTTTACACAATTGGCGTGATAATATGCCTCTTTGCCAATAAAACTCCGGCACTAAAGCCCTGGACGGCTCACGAACAGACGCGCAAATAAAGATGGGCGAGTGGGAGCCACCCACGAGGCCTTGATTTATCTGAAGTTCATTGGAAGTCGGTGATCTATCGCATTTTCTATACGATGCAATTATCAGTTTCCATTATATAATATTTTAACCAGTGGAGATCCTATGATGATATAACTCGACTAGTTGTGAACAATCAGATGTAGCCCTTTTGCCCATAGGAGGTCGGTATGGGAGGAAGTAGAGTTGGCAGGGAGTAGTTCAATTTTTTGCGATGGAAGGCGTGAAGGAAGGAGGACGGACCATACCAGGGGATTACCACTTTCCTACAAACTCGAATATAAATTCCATGCATAGCGGTTTCCTGACTCCAAATCATGCAAAACGTCATGCAAAACGGTGCCCACAAAGAATTCAAACAGGTTGTTATAATCTTGGAGTGCAACGAAAGCCAATTCGTCAATTGGCTCATTAAGCTCTCCTCTGGTCTGGTTGATTTCACCATTGCTGGCAGATCTAATTATTATCAGAGGTTAATCACGAACATTACTTCCGCTTCGGGTAGTACTTTGCCTTGGCTTTCCGAAACCGGTTACTAGGCCCTTGCGCGCCGACATCACAGGTTTCCAGCGTGTGCTCAAATGTGATTTTTTTGCGCTCGGTCAGTGAGGGATCTTGGCATGAGACTATATGCAAGAACCTCCACAATATTAGTCATGATATGTATCAATACAAACAGTAGTATTAGTAATTGTAATGGCTACACCCTCAATAGGAAAGTGTACACCGGATGTTACAGTATCTTAGTACAACGTATCTGGGATACGACCAAACAACTTCAACCCGGGGTAGGCGATCTGCAAATGCCCACTGGGGCTTCTCTGACATGATAGAAGGCAAAACTGGCCATGAAAGTGGAGTTCCTGTGGGGCATAATCACTGAGATTATGTAGTGGGATTATGGTGGTGGTGGCGATTTCAATCCTATGGGAGAACCTTTTGCACCAGGGAACAGAAAAACAAGCTGACACTGCATGACCCACAAACCCATAAGACTTTGTGTTTTCTATCCATTGGTCCTTATAAAAATTTTGTTTATAGGGGACAGGGATACAGATACCAGCCCTGCTTTCCCTTGGGCGCGAGCTGGACGGCCCGGATGGTCTTACATGGTCCGGTATACTATCTTTGTATCGGATTCTTCCAGCCCTGCGACCACCTTTAGGGTTACTACTTCGTTATAGTTACTTTTTAAGTGTAACATGCAGTTGGTATGTGTATCAGCCTAATAATTCCAGATCTTAAAAATTGCTAATTTACAATAATATACTTCTCGAATTATAAGGCTACCAGGCCTGCATGATTAGTCTGGCGCTGCATGATGAGGAAAGCGGCATCGCATTCGAAGGACGATAAAGCAGCCCAGCCGCACCCTCTTTTATGCATCCTGGATACTTTCTGAATGGCACTGTATATGTACTTAGGTGCATAACTGGGATAAGCCATTAATATTCTGGGACCTCTGGCAGTAAGACTAAAATGTTCTCCGTCCACCGATATCAATACTGGTAGGTATGCCGATGGTAATACCTACTTGAGGCAGATGTAGCCCAACGTGACGGACGATCTCACGATGAAGCTGCATGGTGAGACGCTCCAGGAAGCAAGAGGGCATATTGCCGAAATCGACAAGCATTCATTGGCAACACATGGAATCAAAGCTCGTAAGTCTCCGGCGCGGAAATCAAACCAGACTAGGAATTCATATTTTCACCAGTTCTATTTTAGGGAACACAGCCGAAAGGCCTCTATTTCTAAAAAGGGAATAGAATGCGCAGATAAGGTGGTGCATTGTGGGTCTATCGAAGGGTGGGGAGCTGAGTGGTGCGTTTGACCTTGAACTTTCATCTTGTCTCTGATCTGCAAAATTCACCGGCCCTTAGTTTGGTTGGCACAGCAGCTTCAACGGTCTTGTCTCATGCATACATGTCAGCCCTATCACCAAGATCTTGGCTACATAATGTACAATGACATCCTAGTGAAGTACCTACTGAACTTCCCATTACCTGACCCTTGCATACTAGTCTAGGTACTCTTGTCCTTAGATTGCGAGGCATTTCCCCAGTCATCTGTCCTTTTCTGCTTTCAGGATTACAAATACTTTCCAGACATATGCTTGGACTATGGGTCTGCTTGATATGGGTGTCGACAACGCTTATACGTTATACCTTCCAATAGCACATTCGTTCCGAGATGCAACCTATAAAACCCAGCTGCATATTCTAAATGAGTGCCTGAGATGTCCTCATCCCAACAATTTTCTTCTCAAACTAATCAATTTCATAATCAGCACACTTACTCCCCATCCACCAAGGTTCTGAGGGGTATTGAATTGGGTGGCCACTGCACTTACATCAAACACCCCCACAACACCGCTCCAGAACGGGCCTCCAAGAATCCAAACTCTCTCCTCATCTCTCTCCCTCCCCTCCTGCACCTCCTCCTCCTCATTCCTCTTTTCACACCCTCTTTTATGTCTCGGCCACCCCACAATACTCCCCACACAATACCCACTTCCCTCCCGAACCTTTCCCAACCCCACCCTCTCCACCGGAAATCCCCACCCCGCAAACTCCAATTGAATCAGCGGCTCATTCAAGCACGGATACACCCACCACTCTCCATCTCTTTCCCCCAACCACAACCCATCACCCACACTCCCACTCCCACTACCCTTACCCATCCCCTGTCCTTCCCACTCCACCTCCAATTCCCACAACCTTCTCGCCCCTTCCACAAACCCCCAGATAACCTCCACCATCTCCCCGGGCCCCATAATCAACGCACTAGAGACATCAATAACCACCTTCGGCACAGTTCTAAGCACCCTCACTCCCTCTACGAGCACGCTCTGCACATTCACCTCCCAGTACCCCTCAACTTGATCTTTCAGGCTCGTCCACTTCCACTCCTTCTCTGGTGCAAACTCGATCACGGTTCCGCCTAGGGTGAGGATTGCTTCTGTTGGTGAGACTGTTGCAAAAGACCATATTGGGTGTTGGAGGACTACTTCGTTGCTGCTCTCTTTAAACAAGGGTGGGGAGGTGTGTAGGTGGGTGAGGAGTGAAGGTTGTGTGCTTTGCGAGAGACTTGGGAAGGCGAGGCCCCAGACGGCACCGGAGGGAAAGAAGGTGGAGTGGGTGGCGCGGTGGGCGAGACAGTGGGTGAAAGGTACGCGAATGGTAGTAAAGCTGCTCCCCGGCGCTGTTGCTGGGGAGAATGGGAAGGATAGAGAAGAGGGGTGGTGTGGGAGAGTAAGGTGGTCAGAGGAGAGAAGACAGGTGTCGGTGATGTGTGTATTTGTAGAAACTGGGTATTATATGGACCCATGGTCAGCTTTTACTACCTGCCTACCCCTGAAGAAGTGGCGAGGACATACGATAACTCTCAGACACCCCCTTCTCAAATGCCCCCCCGGCCGTCGTCGAATGCACCACAAAATCCGAACTCAACATATCCAGGACCTGTCCCGTCCAGGACCACATTAGACTCAAGCTCCTCTCATCCTCCCCCATCGTTTCCATCCTAACTTCCCCAGCAAGCACCACACCAACTCACAAACTCAACCCTCTGCCCCTCTCCTCCTCCCAAAGTAACATCCCCAACCCAACCGCCAACCCTCCCGACCCTCCCACCCCCCAGTAGCCTCCCCACAGCCTCATCCCTCTCTTTGCCACCCCTCGCCCCACCATCACTCACCCACCCCTTCCATTTTGGAACTCTAACCACCCTCTTCATTCCCTTATCAAACTCTCGCCTAGTATCCCCTCCATTCCTCCTCACCCTGCCGTCAAAAAAGAACAGTTCATCTCTAAGGGCGGTAAGGTTCGCTAAATCATCGTGGTGTTGAAAGGACCATGGGTGCAAGTATGTTGAGAGAGGGAAGCGGTGAGGTCGGAGGAGGAAGTTGGTGACTTGTGGTGCGGTAGTAGGAAAGTGCTGATTGGATCCTTGAGCTGTTGTTAAGTCGACGAAAAGGAGTGTTATAAGAAGGGTATATAGAGGCTGCATCTCCGTGTTATTGGATTGGGCGCTTGGTATATGCTGGGTGAAGTTGAGTTAGTTGATGTGGTGAACTTGTTCAGAGCACCGGAGATGCATCAAGAGATGCCAAATCGGGAAGTACGCTAAAATCGAAATTGAACGACAGGGGTCCAAGTATGTTTGATGGGAAAAGGTCAACTGTGATATTCCATATAAACCAGCTATAGGCGGTAAAAAGAAGCATAACAATAAAAACCCACCCAATCCAGTTATCCAGTCATCTAATCATAGGTATAGCGAAGGTTGGTTGCGCAACTATGATCCCGTACCAAAAACTACAGCCTCTAATACGGCGCTCGTACCCCCCTTCACTGCTTCCACCGCTTCCTTCAATAACCCATCAAACCCTTTCACACTCGTTGCCTTGCCCGCCCAAAGCTTTCCTCCAGCCGCAGCCTTTGCAATTCCACCGTAATCCGGAGACGGGTCAAATTCGATGTATAACTCATCATTTGTCGCCACAGACGAGAGACCATCTGGATGAACAAGCAAAGCACTCCTCCTTGGTGCATTCCATCCTGTTGGACATATTAGCACTTGAGGCAACATTATTGTGTGGGCGAGGGGGGGGAACCTTTGTTGTTGATGACAATCGTGAGGAACGGAATATTATATCGCATTGACATCCAATATACTGACGAAGGCACGGAAAACAAGAACGTTCCATCACCAACAATAGCAGCTACAAATCTCCCAGCATTCGGAGTACCGTTGTCAAGGGCAAGCTTAATACCTAGTGCGGCACCTCCAAACCATCCCACTGATGACCTGTTAGCTTCCTATAGTAATCCTATTATCAATGGCAACCTACATCCACCAGCACCTGAATTTCTGAAGGCCAAGTCAGCAATGAACCAATAGAAGGAGAGAAAGAGTCAAATTACATTATACTACCAGGCTCAGTCATCTGTAATTGATCCACAACTGCCACTACGAAACCTCGTTAGTATTGACGCCAAACGTGTCAATAAACGCTAGCCACATACTAGTTTGAGTAACAGCCTCCAGGCACACAACTGTATCCTTCGGCATCACCCCCTTCAATTCTCTTGCTACATACGAAGAAGTCAATGCACCATCTGCCCTTGGTTCCGCTACTTTCCTCAAACTAGCTAGCCTCTCTTGAGATTCTTTCTCTAGAATTTCGAATCTCGACTTGTAAGCGGTCGAGTATGCCGTCAAATGACCGGCAATAGACTTGTTGAGCTGCTTCAACACAGTTTCCACATCTGCCTTAAAACGAGATTTTGCGGAGATATAAAATACTGGCATTTGCTGCTTCATAGGGTCAACATCAATGTGCCAGATGGCAGTCGTGGTAGGTTTGCAAAGCGTAGGTATCCATGGCACATCACAATCCAGGACAACTATGACATCTGCCTTTGTGATCCATGGGTGACTTCCATAACCCAATCCAATGCAGCCTAACATTTTCATCAGAACTTTTATTACTTCTGCCCTCTGTTAGGAGATCACTCACTTTGATGGTTGGCAGGGAAACACATATCACTCCCGCAAGTATCCAAGACCCTAATGGGCAAGGTATCCGCAAGGCAAACCAGTTCCCTCACAGCATTGTGGTTCCTCCCTACATATCCAGTGATAATGAGCGGGTTTTGTGCACTTATCAGTGCATGAGTAATCTCCTCGACAGCACTCTCTGGAAGCGAACCCAGTGCAACTGGTCCCCAAACCGACATATCTAGATGATAAGGTTCCATGTCCTCCTCGAGAACTTCTCTCGCCGCACATAAATATACTGGCCCCTTTGGATCCGAGGTAGCAAATTGTAAAGCTCTCATCATCATTTGTTTTATATTCTTCCCTGTTTTCACTTCGCAGTCTATCCCCATATATTAGCACTGTCCACCCAAATCAAAACAGCGATATAAAGACCAAAAACTTACCATACCGGCAATACTGCCTCACAATAGCCCCCTGATCTTTCGCATCCTGTAAATAATGAATAAACTCCGTCCTTGTGCCCCTCATCTCTCCTTCCTGCGTGAACGGGCTCAAACCAGCGAATATCAAAACGGGAACACGCCCACAGCTAGCATTGTGCATTGCCGCAGCCAACCCTTGCGTGCCCACGTCGACGTGCACAATCACGGCCTGGGGTTTCCCAGTGACACGTGCCATGCCGTCGGCGCATGATAGAGCCACCATCTCGTTCGGGCATGTTAAGATCTTGGGGAAATTGGGGGTTTGTTCGCGGCGGCCTTTGACAAGGGCTTCAAGAATAGATGGATGGTCAGAACCTGGTTAAGTTTGGTGAACGTCAGAAGAATTCCTAGTTGATCAGAGTATTGCTGGCCGAAGACAAGGAGTTGCGCAACGAACCAAGGTTGACGAAGCAATGCGTAACTCCTGCCTATGCTCAGCAGCCAAAAGCCATCAGTTTTCTTTCGTGAACTTATCATTTGATCTGTGTGAAGACCCAGTGCAATTGGTATGAAAATTGGGCCTTTTATTTACCTCCGCCAGCAACTCAAAAAACGCAAACGAAGCTGTATACATATTGCCCGGATGGCTTCACTGTCAATTTCTGGAGCTCAACGGGGTTTAAGAAAAAAGTTGATGGAGGTACTTGCTCGGCAAGAGGAAACTGTCAAGGTTTGAAGGGCCATGGATGGTACTTGTAGGATCTTGGAAGAGTCTTTACGAGGGGCGGCGCCTGCTAGACTAAGAGCCCCTCCTCACATTCGCACTACTTTACGAGTAACAAGTAGGGGTAGTCAATAACCTGTCACATACTTGACGCTGAACAACCTTCGTAACATATCATGTGCGAGTCCATAGCGGCCAGATACTACCAATGCAGGGCTTAAGTTGTCATTGAAGGCTGCCTTATCACTACTGTTCTTCAAGGTGATATCGTTCTGCTTGCCTCTTCTTTCTAGCGGGAGTCTGGAGTGCCGCATATGTACGTCACGGGTTGTTAACTAGCTATAGTAAACCCGCTGATAGCCGCCTACTTGCACTAGCCCCTCGACAGAGTACCTCTAAGTACAAGGTTCTTACCAACCCGACTAAGGTTCGTAAGTTATTTAATAGTTCTGGTTGGTAAGATGTATTTGTAGTTAAGTAAAGTGAGACTAGTGACGCTAAAAGTCTCACTATCTCATAAAGGAAAAGTAGCAGCTTGGATCTTCAGACTAGATCTTGCTTCTGGACTAAGTTCTTAGTACAAAGGACACGAGACTAGGACCAGACTAGACCAGTAGTACTACGACACCGGTTGACATCCTTAGGGTGTTGTGCCAACAGACAACGCCTCCTAGCATGTGTACACTACCCCTGCTAGCGCAAGGAATTGGGGTCTGGTATCTGTACGAAAGTATCGTCATATCTGACCCATTTAGCGCAACCAGTACTTCAGATCCGGCGTTGCAACCAGCTAGATACGGTACAAATCCGAGATCCGATATCTGCCCCACTGACTTGTAGCAAAACAAAATGGCTGAGTACTGTATTTAGGGCATTATCCAGACATATTCAGAACCAAAGCACAACCCAAAGCACAGCATAACCTTAGAAAAAACACTTTTAAATAATTCCGTTTAATGCAATCAAAAGACTATTTTGAATTCTCATTGCATCGCGTTATCATTCCTCATTATATCCCCCACACAGCCAATATCCCATTCCGTTATGTAATGTTAAACACCTTCTTCAGTTGCACAATCAATGTCCAATCCTCCTTGGCAACCTCGTCTCGGTAATGGTTCTTCAATGTATCGATGGTCAATCTGCTTATGTGACTATAAAGGGTGTCCTTCTCTTCAAGATGACGCCCATACAGAGGTTGATTTGGGCCTTCAATTTTAATCGCCGCGGAAGGTTGTCCCTTCTTGACTGTTGTGACTGGCTTATGGTTGATATGCATAGATGTTCTACATCGCCTCATGTTAGTTTCGTGATACCAATGTCATCTGAAAAGGGGACTTACACTCTGCCTAATACAATAACATCCCTCTCACCAGTAGTTGGGTTAGGCTTCACAGCCGCAACCGGAGTTCCAATTCTCAATGTGCCTTCAATAACATCCACACCGACGACAATCGGGTCCTTCTTGTTGAAGACTTGTACTGGAGACAAGACACAGGGGAAAACTGCCTGCGCTGCAGACTCCTGGCGCTTGGCCTCGAGCATCTGCTTTTGATATGCAGTGAAGGCGTCAAAGAGATGATAAATAATGTCTGCAGTAAAGATCTTGACACCAACTTCGTCGGCATATTGCTGCGCTTCCTTATCAATTTTGACATCGAAGCATAACATGACTGCGAATTCCTTGTTTTTCTCCAACATGGTTCCGGCACGCATGACATCTCGCTTGAAGACAGGGCCAATAGAGATCGACGAAACCTACATATTCACATGGTTAGCTGAATATGGAGAGGCTCAACAAAGACTTGTGCTTACTGGAATTTTGCTGGTTCTCAAGAACTCTAGCAGCGCCTCCAATGACCCAAGAGTTGAAGCTTGGACAGCAACACCTTTGCCACTCTTCGAGACCTTGCTGAGCAGGCTCTCCAAATCACCCATGACTTCTTCCTCCAAGTCCTCTTCGTCGTCGTCAGGACCACATACCAACAACCTGGAACCAGCAATTGCATGTTCTAGGTCATTGGCGGCAATCTTCACACCGAGCGCCGCCTTGACCTCCTTGTGGTGAACATATTGAGACTTTATTCGCAACTCCCTGAGCGGTTGTGGGGTGAGCAAAGCCCTGACAGTTGTAGTAATTGCACCATTGAGACCGCAAAGAACAATACGATCTCCTTCACGGAGAACACCATTAGACAAGATAACATCAATAGTAGTACCCAACCCTTCAATGACCTTCACTTCCAACACGGTAGCCTCAAGTTCTGACAAGTACATCAACTTGCCAGCCATACGCTCCTGCGTAAGGGTGACCAAGAGCTTAATCATGTCAGGGATACCTTCTCCGGTGTGAGCGGAGGTTGGAACCAAAGAAACGAACTTAGACATGTTCGTATTGTCATAGAACAACTCGGCATTCAACGATTGCTCTGCAAAAGCGAGCTTGGCTTTATTCAGGCGGTCGTGGAATTCGGCTTGAACGGATTTCTTCTGTTTTGACAACGAGTCTCGGAAACCATTATTAGGGATTGCCTTCCAGTCGTACAAACGATCAATCTTGTTCAAAGCCACAATAAAAGGAGTCTTCCTGTCCCTGAGAAGTTTGATGGATTCAATAGTCTGAGGTTCTAAGCCGTGCATAATATCAACAACTAAAATGGCGATGTTACACAGCGAGGAACCACGTGATCGCAAGTTAGTGAAGGACTCGTGCCCGGGTGTATCGATAATCAAAAGCCCAGGAATCTTGAAATCCAATTTACCATCCTTCAATAGTGCGTCAGTAACTACGGTCGATGTAAGAATGAAGAGAGCCACTCACAGCGTTAACGACAGCGGTCTTCTGCTTGATGGCATCGACTGGGAAATAAGTAGCACCAATTTGTTGTGTAATACCACCAGCTTCACCTCCTTGAACGTCTGTCTGTCGAATTTTGTCAAGTAGCTTAGTTTTACCCGTATCGACGTGCCCGAGAATACAACAAATGGGTGAGCGAAGGTTGTCCTTGGAGGCAGCAGCCTTAGCATCCTCAAGTTGCTTCCTTCGTCGCTCCGCAGCCTCCTCCTTTCGCTTCTTCTCTTGTAACGCTCTTGACGTTCCCTCCTCGTCTTCGCTAGACTCGTCCTCAGATTCTTGTGTTTTTTTCGAGAGTGGTTTGGGTTTCTTTGTAACACCGCTAATGGTCTCTTTCGAAGGGGCATCGGGCTTCTTCACAGGTTCGGGCTTTTTGATAGGCTTGGCTTCCGCTTCGTCCTCCTCATCAGAACCATCCATCCATGACTCCTTGATCTCGCCCTCATCATCAACAGCTTGCTGCCAGTCTTCGACAACGTCCTCCTGAGACTTCTTCGCCGCCTCTTGTGTTACAGCAGCTAACGTTAATTAGCAATGCTCTGGAAAACACAACATAAGACTTACCCTCTTCTTCTTCTTTCTTTTTCCTCTCCTCCTCTTCCTTGGCAGCCTGCTCAGCTACTATCCGCTCCTCTTCTGCCATCTTCTCCTCAGCCGCCTTAGCCGCATCCTCAGCATCCTGCTCAGCCTTTAACTTCTCGGCATTTTTCTTCTTCCTGTTGTCATATACCGGCTTGGTCTTCTTAGTTCCACCTTCCTCCAACCCTGCAATTTGCACCCCGGAAGCCAACAGAGCTTGTAGCCGTGCTTGTTCTCTCGCTCTAGCCTTCTTCTGCGCATCGGTGAGCAGTTTTCCTTCCTTCCTCAATTCCTCCTTCTTTGCCTTTTCTTTCTCCTTCTTCCTGGCTTTAGCTTCCGCAATCCTTCGCTCCTCCTCTTCTCGCGCTTTTTCCTCGGCTTCAATTCGAGCACGCTCTTCCTCCTCAAGTCGCTTGGCCTCTTCTTCGGCCTTCCTCCTTGCCTCTTGTTGCTGTTGGAGAAGCCTTAGCGCAGCAGGTATCTTCTTTCCACCCTTAGCTGGGGTAGCGGCAGCAGCAGCAGCAGCAGGCTTCTCGGCTTCTTTTGCTGGCGTCGCGGCTGCCTCTTCTTTGGCCGGAGTGGCTTTAGCTTTGTTTCTCGCAGCCTATTCGAGTTAGTTTTAAAAGCGTAGGAAGCTGAGCAGGATAAATTTCAAGAGCACATACCGCCTCTTTTTTCTTTTGTTTCTCCCTTTCCTTCTTTTCTTTTTCTTTCTCTTTCTTTGACTTTACCCTAACCTCGCCATCTTCACCAGCACCACCAGCATCCTCTTCCTCCGCCTCTTTTGGCACCGGGCTTGCAGGCTTAGCTGCTTGTTGCTGCTGTTTCCCCCCCTTCTTTGCCTTTTTTATCGGTTCAAACTCATCATCGTCAATCTCCGTAACTGCCACTGGTGCCTTAGCTTCGTAGTCAATCGTTGGCTCCTCAGCTGGCTCTTCTGGAGCAGGCTTCTCTTCATCCTCATCATTAACCTGCTTCCCCTTCTTCTTCTTCTTTCCTGCATTTTTCCGGATTGCTCCTAGTAGCCCCCCACTCATGAAATCATCAGCGGCGGAAGCTGTCGGGGGTGCAGGCTCCTCTTCCGGCTCTGGCTCGGCTTCTTTAACAGGAGCAGGGGCCTTGACAGCCTCGGCCGGGGGTCCGGTGCCGATTTCGTCCTCCCAGGAGTTATCGGCTGCCCTTTTGTTTTTCTTGTCCTTCTTTGCCATTGTGTCGGTTTGGCTTGGCCGGTTTGACTTACGAGCTCCTATGTTACTTTATCGGGGGTGGTTCGGGGATGAAGGCGTAGATTGCAGACGATTTTTACAAGAGCTGATGGATGGGAAGAACGGAAGGTTTTTCAGATGGTGGGGTTGCTTAGTTCTTGTAGCGTTGAGAGAACAGTAGCGTCTCGTAACTGTTGTCGAGTGGAAAATAGCAGCGATCGAGATATCGGTTAACACTGTGGATCTAATTCTAGAGATCAATTCGCACTGCATACGCTACTTGGCTTGGTTGAACATCATCTTTAAAATAACGAATCAAATGACTATAAAGATAATCCGATGATTTTTCAGTGGCACGGACCCCATGGAGCCTCAATTGTGGGATCCGAGCCTTGGCACGTCATAAGTGTGTAGGCATTAGCTAGCCTTCAACCACCCTACCTTTTTTGACATCCTCACAGACAATGGCCATAAGCCGGCTCTGTGTCAACTATATTCACCCAGCGATTCAACCTTCACTGGCTAAAGTTACCACAAGACCAATCTTTAGAATCTGGCACCAGAGTGTTACACAGAGATATGCCATATCGCTGAAACCCTCAATGTTACCCTGAATATAGTCCTCGGGACAACCTGCGCAGTAAGAAGCCCCCCAAATTAGGGAAGGCGCAGAAGTACAGCAACGCCTTTTTACGCACAGCTCAAGGCTTCCTTTGAGCTTAGTAGATGAAGCTTGCTTAGGTTTAACTGTCACCATGCCCTGATGACTATGGACATACACCACTCCAGATTATTCCAGGTGAATACCACTGTTTCCAGAAAATTTATTCACCCTACCAATGGACATAAAAGAATTATAATGTGAGAGCAAATATCTCAGAAATGATACCCCAAAACAGCTATTGCAGCGTTAAAGACTGCTGAATCCGATGCAGACTTTAGGTAAACCACCAATATGATAAACCTATTCCCTCTTTTGTGCTAGGGGTTACTCAGAACCAAATCTATCCAGAGTCTAACTGAGTGTCCATAACGCCTTCGGGATAGTATACAGAAATTGTTCTTATCATGAAAGACAGCATTAGAAGCCTCCATATCAAACAATTCACTCTATCGCGCCCCAACATAACAAAAAGAACATTTTTTTTCTATTTTGTTTGGTGCACACACTCATATTCCATCTATTATCACATCTATCCCATAATACACCTCACATCTGAGTCCACATATATATGTACCACATTCACTCAGTATGTCATTCAACATAAAGTATACGTATCACACACAGACACACACAACATACACAACCACAAGGCATAACAGTAAACAAGAAACCCGAAGCAAAAAAGGCCTATACCAGCTCAACATCTTCTCCCTCTCACCTAGGAAGAAATCCCCTATGGATCAGCTCTATCCATTCAATCTATAATATTACATCTCCCTTATCCATTACTCTCCCACTGCCCAACTACCACCTCCGCAAGCCGCCCAAATGTTTGTAGAGTAGAGTACGTCACTCAGCCAACCATCTCCCCTCATCATCATCCGCCAAATCATAATCCTCCACCGCTGTATTCGTATTCTTCACTCCATTCTCTCCCGCTGTAACCTCCGTACTCGCATGCGTAATCTCCGCTTGTTTCTGTTGCGCGGCGGCGGGCGTTGGTGTTGATGGCTGTGCTTGCGGGTTATTTACCCACGCCATTTCCACTTTACCAATTCCTGGGATAGCAGAGCCCGCGTGGACGAACTACGAAGAAAAATGCATTATTACCCCACTCTATATAATATCAAGTAGTTGGAAAGTGAATGGAAGGGAGGAATAGATGTATACCTTCTCTGCCGTCATTCTATCCTTAAACTCCACCACCACCGCCCCCTCTCCCTCCGGCATTTTCTCAATATTCTCAAACTCGCCAATGCCCTATATTCAAAACCATTAGCTCTTCACTAATAAATTACCCTCAACTCCCCCATTCTCAGTGGTAACTTACAAGCAAATACTCCCTCAACGCCTCATCCCCGCCCTCCTGTGGCAACTTCACACTGACTCTCCTAGTCCTATTATCCAACCTCATAGCTCCACCCCTCCCCCTTGGAGCCAATGCCCCACCTCTTCCTCGATATCCAGGAACATATGGCTTCCCTGCCCCCGGAGGAACATACGAAGAATGATACCCACCCCTGCTCGCCCCACGGAACACCGCTCGTGCTCGGAATGTACCGCGTCCGCGTGATGGGTAGTAGGGTGCGTTGGCGTCGGCTTGGGAGTGGTCTAGACCAAGAGACTTTGCCTCAGCTTCTAATACTTCGAGTTGGGCTCTGAGCGCTTCTGTTTCCGCATCAGTCGCCGGTGATACCGTTGTTGCCTTAGCAGCGGGCTGTGGCAGAGACTGGGCATCGGTTGCCTTCGCAGCAGCACCATCCGTCGCCTCCTTCACCGGTGACACGGCTTTAGCAGGAGGCTTTTCCTTCGCAGCTGGCGTCCCCGCAGTCGTAGTCGCAGCCACAGTCCCTGGCTTCCTCTTAGCTAGCTTCTCTATCAAAATCCTCTTCTGCTCCATCTCCATCTTCAACAACTCCTCCTTCTTCTTCTCCAACTCCCTCATCTTCTCCTCATACTCCTTCTTCTTCCTCATCTTCTCCTCGTGCGCTTTCTGCGCCTCCTCCGTTTTCCGCTTAAACTCCTCCATATCCAGGGGCTCCTCCTCATCCGCCAACTTGCTCAACTGCGGCGGCGGGCTTCCTCCCGCTCTACTGGCCCCAGGAACACCACCTGCCCCACCAACACTAGGATTTGCTATCCGCGCACCAACATCCACAGGAGGCTTATACCAAAACACCTTGACGAACCTATTATCGAATATCGGCGCCGGGGAATCATACGCCCTCTTCGCACCATCCCACCGCTCGAATTTAACCGTAGCAAGCTTCTTCCACGACTGCACTCCAACCTCCACCACAGTCCCAAACTGCCCGAAAAACGTCTTGATGGAGTTCTCATCGAGTTTATCTTCAGGGATATGTTCTACCACCAGCGTGGAATTACTTTTATCGTAATTCGGCCCTGTACCAGCTATATCGCTTCTTCCTCCCCTGCCACAAACACCCACTCCTGCACCGCGCCCACGGCCACCACCTCTTCCCCGCCCGCGGTCTCCCCGGCCCCGATCGCTCCCATTGAGGTGGATAGAGGGTGTAGATGCTGTAGGAAAGAGTTGTGAATTGTTTGGGTCGTATTCATCGTTTGAACCGCCTTCAGAGATGACTATGTGGTCCATCCCATGTTCATACGGACACATATCCCCCTGCATACAGTACCCCTTCTCATCATAATCATTACACCTCTCACCTATCTTCCTTTCTACTGGCTTTCTTTGCGCTCCGGCCCCTGTAGAAGGCACTGCTGCGTCCTTGGGTACTGGCGCACTAGGGGGAGGTATTGGCGAGAATCCGGCCATCCCAGTCCAGGCTTGCATAGCCAGCAACGCTGCCATCGGGTCTTCCGGCCAAGGGAATCCAGTTGAGAGTCCAGGTACAGCAGGTGGCGCTCCAAAACTACTAGTTGCTGTAGCTGGATTCGGGAAAGGTAGGCCTACACCTGCTGGTGGTGATGCCGCTCCCATAGCTGCTCCTCCGCGAGTCCATCTCCCGGCATTTGCTCCACCGCGGTCACCACCACGCCGGGGGGCCTTGAACCCACGAGAGGAGGTTGAATTTGGGGTGCATTGAATATCTCCTGCACCTCTTCCTCCGTCCCTGTCTCTATCGTAATATGGCCGCTTCTGACCACGCTCGGTATGATTATTGTTTTGATTGTTGCGGTGGTGGTTTTGTTGGTATCCCTGCCCTCCATGTCCTTGACCTTGCACCGGGGGACTGTGCATCCCTCTTGGCTCCCCTGCACATGGTGGAGCTGCACCGTCAATATCCTCCTGTTTCGACTGCTGTGGCTGAGGTTCTCGCGGTAGTTGTTGTAGGTTAGGTGTCACTGGGGTTGCAGGAGGGGATTGTACTACCCCTCCACCGCCGGATAAAGTCGAGTTCACACTCAGGAAGCTTTTGGACCGTAGGGCGGCAAAGACGTCGTGGACGAAATTCCGGGTATCTGTAAGAGAGAATCGTATTAGCATTGCCTAACGACCGAGTGGGGTTCTTATCTCCGGAAATTCATAACTCACGTTCTCGCAAGAAATCATCCAGCTGCTCCACGCACAAACTCTTGACCTCTTCCTCACCCTGTTCATGCCTCAGCAGTGCGAGGACATAGTCGGCTAAAACATCAGAGTCGGCATCAGAACTACAAGTTCACATTAGCATCATGCTGCGCACTGTGGTGAAGCATGGATGGGATGAGATGGAGATGGTGGGACATGAGATGGTCGATAGAAAAACATACATATCCTCCAGTCGCTTCACAATCCACTTCTTAAGTAGCGCAGCGTCGCCTTCTTCAAACAGCATCGCTCTTCACCTTATTCTGTATGTTTGATCCCAAAGAGGAGGCAGGTATGCAGTTGTGTTTAGTAAGTAGAAGAACGATGATAGTGATGAAAGAACCTGCTGCAGCGAAGCCGCTCGTGTATATATGTGTCTGCTGCTGAGTGTGCTGGGGAGTCGTGCAAAGGATCCCTCGACTCTCGAAGAATAAATCTTCGTGCGCGTCTCCAGGACAGCCCAGTTTCCGTACGCACTCTCTTGACCTATTAGGCGTGCTCCACTGGGCCGTTGTCTTGTTGATTTCGCTCGATGCTTAATCTGCGGGCGTCGATGATATGTGATGGCGAACACACAAAATCCCAAAGTTTTGTTCGTGCCTGTCCGTTTCACTAGTTGAGAGCAGTTAGGCTCAATGCAACCCCGGCACACATCCGCCACAAGAAACGATGAATATGCGTATTCTGGATATCTCTGGCTGGCTTTGAGGCTATGCAAGGACAGTCGAATACAGAGCTCTATCGAATGGGATCAATCGAGGTGGGGCGTATTGAAGCCGTATGGCTAAGTACATGTCACGTGACGTGAATATTGCGCTGCTCTTCCCCATGGAAGATGTCGTACCTGCGATGGGTCCCATTACCAGAACCACATCACAGAATACCATTCATGACCTTCCCTCCCTCTCACTCCCCCCTCCAAAACAAACCCACAAACACCACCCAAGCAAGCTAGCTAAATACAGCACACCAATAAAGCCCAGGGTAAGACACAATTGATCATGAAGTACTAGAGACTCAGCTGGTACTCCCTAACTCCTGTCCATCCATCAACCCAAAACCCCAAAGAGAAAGGGAAAAAGGGAAAAAGAAACAAACCACAGGAGAAAACATTGGAAAAAAACACAGAAAGTATTCCCCCCAACATACCCGCTAACAATTCATAACGGACCAACGATAAGACAATCCCCCTCAACATACCCCCGGATTGAATGAATCTACTCATGTCAGCTCGGTGAGAACCCTGGCGCCAACCTCCTCGCCCCAGGAGTGCCCTGCGGCGTCCCATTCCCCACAATGCCCATCCCCACCCCTAGTTTCTTCTTCGGTGTTGACCCCGCACTAGGTTTTGTCACCCTCTCCTGATGGCCATGCCCGTGCCCATAGGGGCCTACATGCACCCCCACCGTATGGTGAGGATGATGATGCTTCAACTTGACGCCCCCACCCCCAGGGACCCCAAGCCTCCCATCCCTCTCAAACCTTTCCCCCATAACTCCACTTCCACTATTACTCCTTCTCCTCGCATATAACCCCGCTTCGGCCTCCTCCCCTCCCCTGCCACCTTCCACCCTGCGATCTAATATCGGAGGAACTTC
Source organism: Tirmania nivea (assembly GCA_015179035.1). Taxonomy (NCBI): domain Eukaryota; kingdom Fungi; phylum Ascomycota; class Pezizomycetes; order Pezizales; family Pezizaceae; genus Tirmania; species Tirmania nivea. The sequence continues at coordinate 688,222 of WHUY01000021.1, forward strand.
ATCCTCTTCCCCTCCCCCCTCCATCCCACTCCCACTCCCACCCTCCGCATCCGTAACATCCAAATCAACTTCCCCATTATTCCCAACGCCCCCCCCTCCCCAGCCATTACTATTCTCTCTTGATAGTATACTACCTCTTCGAGGCATATTCAACGCATGACCCTGCACCATCCGAGGCTCCCTCCGCGGCGTAGAGTTATTCCCAGGAGAGCTCATCAAGAACATTAAGCTCTCCACTGCCTCCTCTTCTGCTGATTTCGAGCTTGTACCTCGGGAGAGTGTTGGATGACGGATTGGGGTAGCAGGGGTTTGAATTGTTGTGGTGGTGGATGTTTCGCTGTATGTGCTTAGGTTACTATGTGCGGAATTTAATGTTGGTGGAGGCCGTATAGTGCGATGGGAGGGAGAGTAGATAGTGGCTTGCTGTTGTTGCCGTTGCGGATGGAGATGGTGATTAGGGTGGCTATGATGTGATGAGGGGTAATGCCCCTGTGCATGCCCATTCTCTCCTCCCGGCGCAGGGGATCTCACCTGGAAATATGGCTGCTGAAGGGGATGATGATGGTGGTTATGATGATGCGGCGGATACTGCTGACTACACTGCGACTGCTGATGCTGCCCTAGTACCTGGCCCTGTTGTTGATAATACTGCCCTCCAAGCTGGCCCTGAGGTCCCCCAGTTGTGGTAGTCATCTTCTCCAGCATCTTCGTCGTAAACGGTGCTCTCTCCTTCCAAAAACTCTCATATGTCTTCTCATTTCCCTGCCCAGCCCCACAGCCAGGCCCATGGGTCCCTTGGGCCCCCATGCCTGTGCCCATCCCCCTATACTGATGACTCCCTTGCTCACTATTGGTCCTACTATGTCCCCTCCTCCCCCCCACAACCGGATGTATCGGAGGTCCAAAGCCGTCAGCAGGAGCAGTAGGAGAATCACTCTTGATTCTTAACGTAGGAAGGCTATTATTGTTACTGCTTCTTACGGGCGAATTCTGGTTAGAATGATAGATACTCTCAACTTGATCTAGAGATTTCGTCGTCCAGTTATTGTCAACTTTTATCCGGGCATATTTGAGACGGGTGCGGAGTTGTGTAGAGAGCTACCATATCGCACTGTCAGTATCTCCCCCATCAAGATGAATGAACTGATCTCGGGTGTATCAAGGGTTATATATTTACCTCCTGTATCCTCCCTGGATCAACCGCACCTTCCAGACTACTTAAACCCATCCCTAGTCGACCATCTCCTCCTACCGTCCCCACCCCGACACTTGTCTCCGTAGGCGAAACCACAACCTCCATCGGCGACCCTGGCATCGAGGCCGCTCCCGACCCTAGAATCCCCAGTGCAACCGTAGCCTTGACTTTCCCTGAACTCGTCCTCTTTGCGCCCGCCACTGCCGGCGGAGGCGGAGACCCCGAAGCTGAAGTCGATGCAGAAACAACGTTATTCGAATTCTGCTGGTGTATGCTGACATGAATTTTCGGCGGCGTACTCGGCGGGGAGGAAAGACGAGGAACTACCTCCTCAATCTTCTCCAGAAGGGGGGGCAGTCCATCTATGGGGCGCGCCCCGGTGGATGCGGGATGCACTTGTTCTTGAGATTGTACTGTCAGGGTGTGAGGTGGGGGAGGAGGTAGAGGCACAAATCGCGATAACACAGGGATCGAGCCTCCTCGTACAAGATCCCCTCCAACACCATTACCACCACCATCCCCCACGCACCTTCCTTGTGTCCCCATCAAGAGCGAGAGGTAGTCACTCCCCTCCCCCTCTCCCTCCCCCTCCCCCTGCTCCGCCATCACCACCCCATTCCCCGCCAACTCTCTCAATTTCTCCTCCCCCAGCATCTGCCTTCCCTGACTCTGGTTCTGGCCCTGTCCCTCTCTCTGGCTACTAACCATACTCGAATACCCCGACTCCACCACCATCCCTTTCTCACACTGCATTTCCTCCCCCCCTCCCCCAACCATCTGTCTTTCCATTTCCATATCTGCAAATGTAAATCTCTAAATTTCCAAATCTCCTCGCACGGTCATATATGTTAAGAAAATTAGGAAGAAAATTTTATAAAAAAATTGCTTTATTCCCAGATCCCTCTTTCCCTTTTTGCTCGTCCTTTTCTTTCTTTACTCTCTGGACCCTCTTCCTACGCGTGAAGCTTTGCAAAAAGTAAAAATAAAAAATAAAAAATCTCAATCGTGGCTGGGTGGGCGTCAACGCGTAGAAACCAACAGAGCAAGGAGGTACCCAGTACGAGTATCGTAGTTGGAAGTAGTTTCGTGGAGGGGAAACTCGCGTCGTGAAACGCCGTCGTAGTAGCGCAGCTGAGTGGGGGGAATACCTCGAAATGCTAGAAATTCGATGGAGAGAGAAGGTGAGTGAAGGTGAGCGGAGGAGTAGGAGTAGGAGCAGTCAACTGGCGATTGATATGCATGCATATGCCTCGTGCAAATATCTGGGGAGCCTGGTCACTCTGGATGTTGGATGGAGGAGCGGATTGAGGGGCGAGTGGATGGGGGGGCATGGGTTAAGTGGTACTGGCGGTGGGACACGACTCGTCACGGTGGGCATGCGGGCGTTGGTGACTGGGGGGAGTCACGCGGGGTTCACGCTGCTGCCTCGCTACACCTTACCATACTTTACTTTACCAGATTCTTTGCCCAGTGCCGTGAGTCAGCTCAGGGACCCTTCAATTCTCCTGTCTGAGCTGACGGACTCTGCTCCACTAGTACTGCCAGTCTTCCTCCTTATCCACGGCCAGGGAGAGACTCTGCAGACTTGCCATTCAAAGTTCGCAGTATATCTCTAGCCCTCCCTCCAAAGCCTCTACCTGGCGTTTTCTGTCTGATTATGCCAGAAAAGGGGAAAAAAAAAAAAAAAATGCTTCAAGGCACAATCCTCTCACATGCCACTGATTCGCAACCACGAAAAAACCTTGACCCGTGGAGTACTTGAGTAACCTACCCCAATTGAATCGCCAGGGCCGGGGTCCTAGAGTACCGGCTTGCATGTCTTGTCTTTGGGATTGCGCAATCTTCAACCCTCCTCTCGCTCACTCTTGGAGGGGAAAAAAGAAAAACGGTTTATAACTGTGCTGTATGTGGGACACGTAGAAAAAAGAATTGCATTTCGAGTCACCAGACCGTGACTATATCGAAATATACGTATCTCGCGTCGTCCCAACTACGTGTCCTAGATTTCGAGCCACGGTTTTATAGCCGGTCACGCGGTCATGTGATACAGCCAACACTTGTCGAAGTCGCCAGACTAGCTGAGAAGCTGCTAGCCGACACTTTGTCTCTCGCTAGACGTTCGTGCCGAAGCGCATGTGGTCGCTCTACGTTAATTTCTCCAGCAGAGTGGCGTTCCGCTTTCCGTGTTACTCGCGAGTATGCATCGCCTTCTCTACGAGAGGCTTGTGCCAACCAGACTAGCATCGCCTACACCCTTTTAAAGCTCAAATGGAAAGTACATTGTACTGAAACGTTCTATCTCGATTTGCTCTGTCCATTCGCATGCTAGACTCGTTAACCTATACTCGGCTCAGGGTAACCGAAACACCACTTGGCGTTGCCTTCGCTAAGTATTTGTTTGTAGCCGTATGAAAAAATTCACAACCAGTTATCTCAATTTCAATTACCCTGAGCTCCTAGGCTGGAAGCCCATCCCAGTCCATCCCAAAATATCCCACGCACATCCCCAATTACGCACTTAATAAATTATGCAAACAACGTCTAGCCCCGCCTCTCACTGAAAACTTTACTTAAATAAAGTAACTGCATCATATATGATTCTTATGAAACCTTACTGAATGTACGTACACCTCACTACCTTTCAAAGAAATTCACCAAATAAAACCAAACAAAAAGACCAAGAGCGCGCCAAACTTCCCCAGGCCAATGATTAAATTAGACCATCGGCATATTGTGATCCTAATGCATATTGCGTGTTTCCGGTAGGCAAGAAAGTAAAAGTAGTTGACATCGAAACACCCTGAAGGAGGAAAAACGGGAGTTGAGCCATGTATGTGCAAGTGCCTAGAATAATATAATACGGGTAGAATATCATGCAAAGGGAATCCACGCCCATGAAAGTCGAGGCTAGTTTTCGAACTTGGGAAAGAAATTTTGCCTGTTCGTTGAACAAAGGAAGGAGGTTCCTGCCTTGAAGTGAACGTCTTAAAATGAAGCACAAATGAAAAGAAGAAAACCAGATGCTAAAAGGAACAACGACATCCGCCAGGACCATCATATGACCACAATCTAGTAATCATTCTCACTAGTCTGACTTCCCAACTCCGTCCAGCTCGCCGCATCATCAAACTCCCCCTCACTACTCGACCCAAACTCGCTCACCACATCGGGAATATCAACAATCTCCCCCGCGCCAACCACGCTTCCAGCATCGGACCCATGACTAGCTGGCGTTGGTGGACGACTATCGCTATCACTGCTACCATAGCTGGCATTGTTGATCCATTCCTGGGTACTCATGTAGGATGTGGTGGATTCGAAGGGATTGGCGGGGAGAACATCTGGCTCACTATGGCTGCTAGAGGAGTGGATCGAAGGCGGGCTCTGTATATGGGGGAGGGTTGATGGGGATGGGGGGAGGGATGCGAGGACTTTGGGTGTGAGTGCAGCTGCGGCAGTGACTCCAACTGCTGCTCCGGCGACAACGGTGGCTGAAGCTATGGGGGGGGCTGCAGCAGGGATGGATAGAGCATGAGGGGCAGGCTCAGCAGGTGGGGCAGAGGGCATGATGAGTTCTGGTTGCTGGGCAAGTGGGGATGACTGTTGCTGTGCCCTAGTCGGCCTGATCGGGGGAGAAATAAATGCCGTGCGTTCGGAGCCATATCCACTCTCCGACGGAGCAGGCTCAGCCTTTAATTCCGATGTCTTTCTCGGTGGAAGCGGTGGCGGGGGAAGTTCCTTTTCGACAGCGGGTAAATCATAAAGCACGTGACTCTCCCCTCCCATGTTCCTCTGTCTATATCTCGCCGGTGCGTTCTGCGTCCGTCCAGTCGTCCTCCCTTGTGGATTCGGGATCGATCTATACGACTGCAAAACCCCCTCTGCCTCCTCCTCTCGCCTCAACCTGTCATTGAAAGACTGTCTTCTGTACGTCTCATCCACGTCAGAATAACCCACGGGGGCTTCTCTCTGCCGAGGGCCGACTTGGTCAGCGATTTTATGAAGGGATTGAGCGAGTTTTTCCCGCCCGCGCTCGTAGAGCTCGACTATTTGCTCGCGATTATTGTAGATGACTATGCCGGTTGCGACGACGGCAGCGACGATGAAGGGGATCGCTTTGGCAGGCATAGCTTCTTTCCCTGTGGGTAATTATTACTGTTGCTTGAGTCGAAGAGCTTGTGGACGAGTGACTGAGCTCCGTAGCTATACTTGGCTTTGCAAAAGCTGCAACTGTCTTCTGTAGGAGTAAAAGTAAGTAGTTTCGACCACTACAAGAGGGGGGAAAGGATGATTAGGTTAGGTACGTATGAGAGAAGATGGACGATGCTTGAGCTCTCCACGCACGTGGCGGAGACGAGAAGGCAGGTCGAGAGCTTGTGCTGTCGACTCCGTTTCCCAAGTCCGAGCAGAGAGAACGAATGCAAGAGACGAGGGGAAGTTGGAAGATAGACAGGGCTACCTATTAGCAAGCATCTCCCCACTCGCTGCCGGTGCATGCAGTTATGCATCGGTTATGCATGCATATGCATGAGCAAGCAGAGTAAATATTCTATTTAATTTCTTATTTATTTTTATCTTTTATTTGAATTACTATTCTAAATATACTAAAAATACTAAATTTTAATTTTATACTATTTTAAATTTAATATTTTTTTATTTAAATTAATAATTATTAATAATATAAAAATAATTAAATTTATAATATTATATATTATAATATATATATATACAGTATATATTTTATTTTATAAATCTTTTATATACAGTATATACAGTTAAAGTTCCAAGTTATGGGGCTAGTATAACCTATGTATAGTTCAGTGCGCCCTTCGTCGTTTTTACGCCAAAACATGCCAACTTTGCGAAAATTTAAAAAGGATCAACACCTTGAATCAACTCCATCCAAAGTTCTAAAGTTTAGTTTCTATCAACTCAAAGCTCATGCTCTGTAAAAAATGCACTGAAATGGTGCTCTCGATAAGTACCTTTCCCATACAAATTTGGTATGGTAATGCCATGCATTGTATGTATGATTGGCACAACACCCTCGCAGAGTTATGGCCCTCCCAATATATTAGGGCGTCCAGCCGATGAAATACCAGCTTGATTTCATAGTCTATATTCTTTAGCAGATATCAGCAGAATTATAGCGTTGTTTGAGTTTGACACTTTAACGAAAAGTGGCACTTTTGGTGTAAAAACGACAGTGCGAAGATTAATGTCGTAGAACTATACCTCATTACGCTACCATTACAGATCATAAAAGGGCATGAAGAATCACTCAATAAGTGTAAACGAAACAAAAATAAATGGGAAACGAAGAGAAAGAAACAAATGAAATCCGTATAATAAAAAATAGAAAATCAATACTTCCATCTCGCTCGACTGACTACCTCTTCCCCTGTTGACAATTTCCTGTGACAGGGTTCCCCGAACGTCCGAACCCAGTACCATGATCCAAAGCGCTGCTAATGATTATGATGACAATGGTCTATTCAATATTTCTGATGTATGCCTGTCTTTTCTCTCTTGACTACTTCCTTTTTTTTCCATTCATGCTTGGGGTGTGGTATGATATGGCAAAAAATAGCCTCCCAGATCTAGACTGATATATGTGATGATACGCAATAAGTATTGGACGAAAGAAATACCTGCCACCTCATTTAGGCTCCACCGCCGAACCCTCTCCAATCCACTATTTTGCTGGTGGAGGACTCGTTGGACTCTTCACATCATTTTTAATAAAAGGATTATTCTTCAACGTTCCCACTCTTTTCCTCGTTGGCCCTCCATCTGCCCCACTAGTCGGACTCACCAAATCATTCTTCAAAAACGGATTATCCTTCAACCCACCTCCGATCCTCCCTGGCCCCGTCCTTGACTCTGCAACCGCAATTTTCCCTGGCGAAGGGGGCGCGGTCTCGTCGATACTAGGTGCACGAAGAGCTCTGGTGGTAATGGACGCAGGGGTGATGCGGGTCTTCTCTGCGATTGGTTCCGGGAATTCCTTAGTTGGCGAGGGAGTTCTAAGGCCACGCTTAGGCAGGTCCTTGAAACCGGGTAAGGAGGGCATTGACGGCGATGCAGCTCTATTGATCGCGGGGACACTCGGTGGGCCTTGAGCGACGGTCCCAGACCTAGAGCGACCTCCGATCTTTCGTCCAGATGGAGAGGGGGTTGTAGAGGTGGTACCTGATGTTGCGCTGAGACCTGGTGAAGGAGTCCGAGGTAGAGAACCCAACCCCGTGGTGGCACGTGATAGCTTGGGTATTTGCTCCATTGAAGCATCAGCTTGCGTGAACACAGTTGGAATTGTTTTCAGCTTCATCAATTGGGGTAGTGATGGTGACTCTTCCTGTTCCTTTTCCTTTCCCCTCTCCTTTCTCCTCTCCTTTTCCTTTTCTCTTTCTCTCTCCTTTTCCCTCTCTCGCGCCTTTTCAATTTCAATCTCCCTCTGCTTCTCCCTCTCCTTCGCCTTCCCTATCTCTATCTCCCGCTCTCTTTCCCTCTCTCTCTCCATCTCCCTCAACCTTTCCCTCTCCTTTGCGCTCTCAATCTCTATCTTCCTCTCCCTCTCCCTCTCTTGCTCCTTCTCCTTCTCCCTTTCATTTTCCTTCTCCTTGAGAGAAGCCTCCAGAGAGGCATAGTCACCTCCGATTGAGCGCAAGGACTTGCGTTTCATTTGAATGGTGACTTCTGGACTCTCAATCATATTAAAGAAATCATCCACGGGTTTAATAGTAGACCTACGCTTGGATATTTTCAGCGGCTCAGCGGCATCTTCGCGGGTCGGCGACTCTGCTTCTGGTATTGGGACGGCGGAAAATGCGGGGATAGACTTTCTCTTGGAGACCCTAAGGGATTCTTCTGAGACCATGCTCTTTGCTAGAGAGCGTATGTGTTCCAGCACTGGACTGTCCATGGGCAAAGTAGGGTTAGGTATAACTGCTTCAAGAGCTGTCTCAGATGTCTGGGAAATCGTTGGTGTACGCTTAGAAGGCTCAGGGGTGGGTTCTGGTTGTTCCCGTGTAGACGCCCTTTTGAGCGGTTCAACAAGCACCGGAGATGTTTGCGGGATTGTGGGTGAGTACCTCATTGACTCCCCCTGAGATAATGTGCGGGTACGGCTCCGTTGAATTGGTCCTGGTTCATAGTAATCCGCTGGTTCTGGAGTGGGCTCAACTGCCTTTGTCCATTGTTCCAATTGAGCTCGCTGTAGTTCAGCCTCTTGCTCCGCTTCTTGCTCCTGTGCAACATACTTGCGGATCAGACCTCTAGCCTTAGATCTAGCGGGCTTGGGTCCCTCGGTCTTTGGTTTCTGGGTGGGCAGCTCCTCAACTGGTGGCTTTGTATCGACCCCTATAGTCATCGAGGTTGGCTCTGGTGATTCTTCAACCCTTGGTTGCCCTAACAATGTTTCTTTCACAACAGGGGATGCCTGTGATTGAGTTTCGTTCTCCTGAGCAACATATTGACGGAGCAGATTGCGGGCCTTCAAACGAGCGGTCCTTGATGCTCTTGGTGGGCTGGCAAGTGTTTCTTGAACTTGGGGAGTGACAACTGGGCTCATGAGTTCTGAGGACATTTCTACCGACATATCGGAATTCCTCTCCACAATTTTCTCAAGTTTTACCTCGGGCTTCATACCAGCCTTCTTATCTACCTTTTCAATCTTTTCTTCAAGAATCTCCTCGGGCTTTTCCTCAGGCTTTCCCTGGAGCTCTTCCACAGGCTTCTTCACGAGTGTCTCCACAGGCTTTTTATCCACTTGTTCATTGATGGTAGTTGTAAACTGTGCCTCATTCTCCTGAGCAACATATTCATTTATAAGGTCTCGAGCTTTAAACCTAGCTGTACGCGAATCCTTAGGAGGGCTGATAGGGGCTTCAGCCTCCTGGTACTCTTGAGCCTTAGGTGAGGCAAGGAATACAGGCGCTGTGCGCAAAGATACTTCAGGTAGCTTTTTTTTGTATATAGGCTCCTCGGGAATGACTTCAACTTCGGGTTGCTCCTCTACCTGTGGTAGAACTTCAACTGTCGATTTATTTCCCGCCGGGGTCTGCTGAAGCTCTCTTGACAGTGGCCTCGTATTTGGAACGGTGGGCTGAAGGATAGACTCATCTACAGCTTCCTGAGCTACCAAAGGTCCCGGTGGTGGGCCTGGAGTGACTAGCATATCGGGAAGGAAGTCAATTTCTGATGGGGGAGGAGGTAAACTTTTGCGTAAGTTTCTCAAAAACTCTCTGTCTTCCTCACTCTTCTCTGGAATCTCTGGCAATGGCTCCTTCTCTGGTGGCGGAGGCGGAGGTAAGCTCTTCCTGATATCTACCATTTGGAATTGCTCAGCAATCACTGAAAACAATCCTTTGCTTGGTTCAGGCTCAATTCTGTCCTGCTGAATGTCCACCGCCCCGTTTCTCTGGACTTGAGTATGGGGGTGCATATCTAAACTAGCCCTGTATGGAGGTGAGATGAAGCCGCTGTCACCCTTACCGATGCCTGTCTCCGCATCGTAGATGTCCTCAGCATAAGAATCCCTCCCAGCCTTCTTTACCGGCACTTTCGGTGATCCAATACTGGGGGCCGCACTTGTAGTCTCACTGTTTGAAGCAGCCTTCATAGGGGGACTGGAACCGGGAGTTTGTGCTGGTGTTCCCCCGAAGGCTTTGCGCTTCTTCTCACCTGCCCACGATGCCCACGCTGAGAAGTATCCTCCCTTGGCAGGTAGTGGCTGCTCGGCGGGTTTCTCGCCAGCTTCAGAGCTGTCCACACTAGGAGTGATACTCGGTGCGGGAGACTTCGGTTCGGGGTTACTTAATTTTTTTGCTTGGGCTTCTCGTAATGATGCAACGTTGCTTGTCAAAGTAGAGAAGGCAGCTCCGAGCTTCCCACGACCTGCAACAAGTGTCTTTGCTACAGCTTCACGTCCGTTGACCATCTTCTCATCTAGCTTCAGTTCATTTAGCTGCCTATATACACGGTCAGCCTGGTTTCGATGTACTTAGAACACATATTTATAGACGAACTGAGAAATTCTACGGGAAACATCATCCATGGTCAGACCTCCGGCCATGACATGTTTGGGCGAAACCAAGTCGAATAACTCAGAATCTGTGATAATAATGATTAATGGCTGTACGGTGGCCTTCAAATGGTGTGAGTCTTACCCGTGAATTTCTGAAATATCCGATAATTTTCCGTCTTCTTCCACATATCAATGAAGTCCATTCCAAAATCAAGGGCGGGGTCTCCCTCTATTAATAATGAGTAAAGGCACCTGCAAAGGACTAGTAGTGTAACGTACCAACATCCGGTAGTAGCTTCCCCGCTGAACCCGTATGCTTTTGCAAAAAGTCATGGCATTTAACAGAAGATACCATTGATAATGCGTATTCCTCAAACTGTAGCCGAATATAATCCTCACTCCCGACGTATCCCATAGTATTAGGTCGGCTTGGATCATTTTCGTCCCAAGATTCTGCTACAGCCTGGACGATTGAATCTATCCATCGCCTATCTGCCGCAGTAAGGTACAGGGCAGTGCGTAATGAAGAGGATGTAATGTTAACACTATGCTCATCGAGCTAGACGATGATGGAGTACACCTCGTCAGCTTTTTTCTATGGGCGCCAAATTGAACGAAGGATGAGGAGGCATACATTGATAAGAATATCCGAGTATCTGTCCTTCTGCTGCAATAATAACGAGTTCGTTGACCCAACTACATAAGATTTCGTGCCCACGTCCGCTAATATATCAAGCTGCTGCAATGGAGTATAAGGTCCAAAAAGGCTCCCCTTCCCAAATATTTGTAATGGCATACCCATGAATGTCAACACTAGGTATCCCATCAGTAAGGATGCTCAATGACTGCACCGCGCGGTGATACATACAAGATTTGCGATCACTCGTCTTGACGGAGGTTGGCTTAAAGAGCTTCCCTTCATAATAGTTTAACTCGGGATCGGCGCAGTCTTCAAGGGCACCCAACAGCCCGGGTATTAATGATAGAAGCGAGAACTGGGTCATGCATAGACGGTCACAACGTGAACCGAAAAATAGCATCTTCGGCTGCAAAAGACAGCATTTGAATAGGACGAGAGTTTGTTGTCGGAATTCAAATACCAACTCCCGGAGAGAGAGTCCAAGATATTGGTCACTTCCAACGCTCAAACTCAGTTTCAAGCTTTCTTGAAATTTCTGTGGAGCAATTAGCTTTATCTCAACTATGAATTCGTGATTTGAAACCCACCCTTATAATATCAAGATCTTCGAAATTTCTACATTCTCGATGTTAGCTTCCATCGCTATCCAACACCTCAGTCCTTCATTGAAATTCTCAGCCTAAATGGCCGCCTCAAAACCCTTATGACAACCCAGCGTCCTTCTGCATCCTCAAACAGGAACTACCCACCTTTGCGCAAACCAAGCCCTCGTAACCATTCCTAGCTTCTCCTTCAAGCCTCCAAAATAGACAGGACTATCAGCAATAACTACCACTGCCTTCTGAACTGTACTCCTCGTCACCTCGGGTGGTCTGTCGATAAGTGTACTCGAATCAAGCTGCCTTGTACATGATATACCGAAGAGTGAAATTGGTCTATCTTCAGTCCCATCAGACTTCTTAAGCGCATGCTTCAGAGTAAAGTAGCTGAAATCCTCCGAGGAGCTATCAAGCCTGTTGGCGTTGGTAAGTGATATTCGATTGACCAGTAGTTTGCCGAGGACTTACGAGTGTGCTCCATCGGAAAGAGCCATAAAGGGGAGTAGCGGCCATTCCGACAGACTGCTCTCGTCTTCAACACCAATCCAGCGCTCTATTTCCGGGCCCCTATTTCCCCCAATTTCTAATCAGTCACCACTCTCGTGGAGGAAATAATGCATCCAACTTCAAGGTGCAATCTTTACCTCGCATGGTGAAATCCTATTATGGAGACAATCGGGTCGAATTTCGGTGTGGTAGAGGCCATTAGAAGTTGGTTGGGGCTTCAGCTACCTGGGTAGTTTTAATTTAAGATCTTCGAACACAGCTCCGGCATGGACAAGTCGTAACGTCGTGAATTCCCGTCGGAGCGCTCTCCAGGGTTGTGACTGCCGTGATTGTTGACTTTGACTGAGAACTAAAGGAGGCTCGGGACACTTATTTGGGGATGCTAAGCCGAAGCTGCACGTTTCTGTCACGGGAAACCGGCCGAGCACAATCTGATCACCTTAAACCTAATTAGGAGTATCGGGGAATATTAGTGTCTAGCGTTAAGTAGCGCCCTTAACCAATTGTTATGTAAGCTGATTTGAAGAAGTCCGTCAAGCCGTATCACGAAAAACTAAATAAACAAAAGCTTTGATAATATGTTTTGGAGTGCATACATACTACATTCTGGTTCCTTTAAAAATAGAAAAAACTGATAGTAGTTGTTACTTTGTTTATTACTTACCTACTTATATAAATAGGAAATTGTTTGCACTCTATCAGGGTAATTACTTAACATGTTGTCCCAAGTGATTATTGCTTAGTTAAATTAGGATTGGCCAAGGTAGTTTCAGATTGAAACCAAAATATTAAGCGAAGCATGTAAAATAGGGGAGTGTGATTGTTGAGTAGCCTTGCATTAGTCAAAGTGACTGCTATGTTACCTATGAGGTGTATTGACTGTTACCCTCAATCTCCAACTGTGTATTGCTTGGGAGAAACATGTCAACAGATCCTTAAAGATGTCCTAATTAAAGTAGGTCAATTCCAGGAATGTATTTACTCAGAGCATTTACCTAGGACACAGGAAATCCGTGGTAGGATATAGTTTTCACCCTTTGGCGTTTTCACTTGGTGGAGCCAACACTACAAATTCTGTAAATAGATATAGACTATGAAAGGCTACAAATCAAGCTAGAAAGATTGCTCTTGGACTAGTATTTCATCGGCTGGAAGTCCTAGAATACTGGGAGGGCCATGGATACATGGCCTAATACAAAATTTTGAATGAGAAAGGTTCTTGGGAACACTCTTCAAACTTCTGGAGTTTTCAATGAGGGCATTTTCCATTTATAGATCATGAGCTTTGAATTCTTGATAGAAACTGAATTTTAGAGCTTTGAGTAACTTGATTCATAGTATTGATAATTTATTAATATTTTCGCAAAGTTGGCATGTTTTGTTGTAAAAACGCCAAAGTACGAAGACTAATAGCACGGAACTATACCAAATAGGCAAGTGCTCTACTATAAAGCGACTTAGTCTGGTTGGCACAACAGCCCCACTAAAAGCAACTCTTAATACTAGATACCTCATCCAGACGAAAAAAAGGTAAGTAAGGAACTACTACTATGTATATATCCGGAGACAAAAAACTCCCCTAACTTCAGAAAAATCGAAACCAACCAAAGTCGAGGTGCCTTTCCCCGAGCAATTTACGAGACCCATAGAAAGACAAAATCCACGTAAACTAATTGAAGACAAAAAGATACAGCACCTTGCACGTTTATCCCAAGCAAATGTATGAACTTAGCAAAGAATTGAAAAAAGTTGCTAGCAAAAAAAAATATCAACTTAGCTTTAGTCAAAGGTTTTCAATTTGACCACGGATTCCTTTCCTCATTTAGGTTCTCATATGATAGATGCTTCACAGGGTCCGGCCTCTTGCTACTTGTGGCAGTCCAGGGCCTCTCCGTATTCGTACGGTCATGCAGAATGTCAGGATTATGATTTTGCTGTCTCTGTGGGCTACAGCCGTCTTCACCGTCTTCTCCAACGACAAAACCCAAACTATTTAAGGCACGGTGTTGCAGACTCGGGGCTTTAACAAGTGAATTCGACTCAGCTAGTGGGTTGTTGAGATGTCCGGAATTTATCTCAACAATATTCCGGGCTTCGGGCTCCGGATAATTTCGTCTAATTCCGTCAGATAAGTATACAATCTTCAAATTTATATAATCCTAGGCCCACAATATAACTCACATGAACTTCTTTGGATTAACGTTATTCCACCCCGGCCCACCATCATTTCGAGTCCTAACTGCCTCTAAATCTTCCGCCTCCCTATCTTCAATCACTAGGTGGACAATTCCGGATCGGTCTGACATGTGGGATGAAGTCGACGATTTGTTTCGTGTCAAAAGAGGTTTCTTTTGTTCATCTTTTCCCTTCCCTTTCACATTTTTAGGTTTGCCATGTAATACGGCCTGGTTAGTAGCAGTAGTGGTCAACCCTCCGGATTGATAACCACTTGAATACCCACCCGTACGTACATTTCGTAGTGGCTCATAGGCTGTGATCACAGGGTACTTCGGAAAATGTCAGGTTCCCTCAATCGCAATTTGTCTCAAATGATCTCACATTATAATCACCATACTCCAATTTCCTCGCATCTTCAAATAACTTTTCGTCCTCTTCGTCTATTTCAAGTTCTTCCAGGCCATTCGGCTCGTCTCCATACCACTTCCAATTGCCTCCTCTTTCAGCGACAGCGGGACTCATTGGCCGCGAGCTCGAGCTCGGTCCTGGCGTAGAAAGCAAACCTGTGGTAGCTGTTGGTTTGGGTATCCAATATTTTGATTTCCCACCTTTGTGATACCGCAGTCCTTCCATCATCCTGTTGACTCGTGCGCCACTATCTGGATGCTCAAGGACACTCTCCGCTGGGTCGAATAACCGGTAATCATATCCTTTCCCCTTAAATGTAATCTTGGAATCCTCGATCAAGTCCCTGATACCGAATGCGTCCCGTAGTGCGTACATCACAGACATCCTAGCCGCGGATTTAGTAACATCGGCATAATCCTTCCAAGAGAATGCGTTCCAGTGCGCGATAGCGAAGCCCGGGAGCTCAAAGCATATGAGAGCGTCTTGAATTGCCGCTGCTAAATTGTCTGGCGTGTAATGCCCTACATCACGGATAACGCCTAGCCAAACAAGAATTGACAGGAAAAATCCTTGCCAGTACGAAGCAAAAATGATGAGTTTGACGCATAGAAACTAAAAGTGTTAGATTATCCATCCTCTTCTGAAAAAGTGTATAATTGTATGCATACCTTGGGAACTGGCCTGAACGGCTGAAGATCCCGTGACGTACAAACCCAAAACATCCCCAGGGAGTACAGACTGACTGTGACACTGATATTGTAGATGATACCGCTCCAGAAGTACCCGGATTTGAGGCCCACATATCCCTCCTGGTAAGTTCCTGTGGCTTTCATTATTACTGCCGCCAAACCCAGGATGGGCTTCATCCAGGCGTACTGTAGAATGCCGCGCTTGATCGCCAGAAATGTATGGGGGTCGCTAATGTCTACTTTTGCAAGCACATAATTCATGGGCCAAAGATGCTCTTTTGGTGCTCTCCCATGTGTCATGATTATGAGAGCCCGCTCCCCGCCAAGATAATTGATGAGAAGTTGGAAGAAGGTATAGATAGTAAACGCCTCATATACATCTCGTATTGGGTCAATATACATTGCCGCAGTAATCGACATGAGGGAAACCCAAGAGCTGATAGCATAGATCGGAACCATGAGTAGGATGCGCACTACGTAGCGTTGGAGAAGGGGTTTTCGGTAATTCTTCCTACTAGAGAGTTAGAATGCTGAGCGTGGGCTTAGATGTACAACGAAGAAGCTCACAACTGAAGCCATATTGAGCTTTACTTCGTAACTTGATAGTCAGCGATGCGAATACCTCGGAAAAACCAGGACCGTTGGAGTACAGCTCACACGAATGCCAGCAATGTTGCGATAAGGGAGCAGACGCTTCAAATCCAAAAAGTCAGCACATGTCTCTCG
The DNA here is from genome assembly GCA_015179035.1 of Tirmania nivea. Lineage (NCBI taxonomy): Eukaryota > Fungi > Ascomycota > Pezizomycetes > Pezizales > Pezizaceae > Tirmania > Tirmania nivea. Next base: position 704,189 of record WHUY01000021.1, read on the forward strand.
AACTCTAACAGATTTAGAGCCGTACCCAGCAACAATGATAGCTGCATGTCCTAGTTGGGACCCCGTGCCCCCATCGAGTGCCATCAGGAGATATAGGCACTGCAACAATGATGCGAACTGCCAACCCCGAAACCGTTGAAGTGGCTGGAAGAGTAGAATGATGTAAATCCTAAGTAAGGTATGAAAGATTCTGAGGTGATAGCTAAACTAGTACCAGTACGTGTTTATGTAAGAACCACTGGGGACTAAACCGGGCGCTGAGTAAGCTCTGTGGGCAATAAACCACCTGGCATGAGACTATGTAGTATATCTGAGCTCAGAAGCTCGGATAGGGACACAATTTAAGCAATTGCATGCGCATCCACCCTGGCATGTCTTTGGATTCTTTGGATCTTGATCTCACGCCCCTTCACTCCTTTTGCAGCTGCAGTTTGTGAATTTCTGCATTGATGCAATAATGCCATCCTGAACCGAGACCTATTTCTCAAGTAACGTTTCGGACCACCATGGCTATCCCGAGCCCACAAGCTCTGGACCAACCTTTACGTTTCAATTGGTACTCCACACGCTGTTCTCTCCCATTATCTACCAGACTTGCTAACATGATGAACCCTATAGGATTTTTCTCATCGAGCTTTTGGTGTGCAGTATCGTGTATGGTCTAGTTATCCTGGTCGAGGTCCTTTGAGACTTACTGACCATCCGTCGGTTGAGCATAGCACTATCTTCTTCTTGTTCTACTTCAATCGGGTCTTTGCGAAAATAGTCTCTGTTGGTCTTCGAGCATATCTAAGGACCTGGGGGTGGTCCCCTGTATACATTGATATCCAATCTCTGCAAATATCACTACTCGCCGGCCGTATTTTCTTTGGAAGAGTCAGATACCATGGGAGCAACGAAACTATTCAGATTGTCAGCGGTCACATTACCTGGAGGTACTGGTTAAGGAAGGTTCGACATTGTCACGGAGACAAGGCTTGGTCGTCCAAGACCAACGAACTTCCATTGAGGATTGTGGTGAAGCTAAATGGCCTAGAATGGTTTGTATACAACAGGTCCCCCGCATATGACGCTATCTGGGCACAGATGGAAGAGAGTGTGGATACACGTGAAGAAAATGCAACCTCTACCGTTGGTTTGGATGAAGGTGAGGAAAGCCGTAACAAGGTAGCTGGTGGGGCGGGGCCGGATGGTTCCGTTCGAGAAGGGTCGTCAGTACGAGAGAAACCGAGGACTGTGTCTGCAGGGTCGGAGCATGATCCCAGCCGGAGTGACAATTCAGATGGGGAGGGTGGTGATCGCCCTGGGGAATTCCTTGTGGATTCGTTCTTTCTGAGGCTTTTACCAGTCCGTATAGACTGCCATAGGGGAGGGATCGTGATGGGCAATAACAACACTCCCACTATACTTGTAGCCAAGTTTCGAGACGCAGATGGGATCGTTGATGCAACGCCGGTACTGTTATAGCTCCATTATTCGGATATATTTTGTGCATTATTCCTGACATATTGTTACAGTCCCGGGGACCCGACTACTACAAGCAAGTGTTCAATTTGCATTTTGTCAACCCGGTTATTTCAATCCAAGAGAACTTTGATTTCAAGGAGTCACAGTTAGAGCGCGGCGCTCGGATAATGACTGAACAGCCCGTACAGCCCAAGCTGTGGACGACTGTTCGAGACCTGCTTCCATCGTTTTATCTCTCACAAGAGTCATTGATTCCTACTGCTCCATCCAATTCACGCAACCCAAGACATGACCGTTGGATGGGTCTGCCAAGATATCTTGATGAAAATGAAGTAGAGGAAAAATCTCACTTTGAGCCCGCTGAATATGCGGTTGTGACTACAATCCTTGATTCCCCCGAGGTACGCATGACTATGTATTGGGATGTGCCCGGTGACGTACGACGGCATGCGAGTCGAAGTTGGGTGCAAAGGGAAAACGCAAATGATATTAATGGCGATATCCCGCCCGAGTGGGGAATCGATCTGGCAATTCAGGGTGGGACTGTGAACTATGGGCCCTGGGCTGATCGTCAACGCATTGAGCTGCAAAACCTTTTCTTTCCAAGATTGTATAAAGACGCCATCGCTGCAAAACCGCTTGGGCCGGGAGACACGCGACAGGCTACAGCATTTCGACTGTTTGTTGAGCTAAAGGACTCCATAATGCTGAGAGTTCCCATCAGGGAAGAATCCAAAGATTGGAAATTTAAAAAGCGGTTGGATGAGGGGGAGCTTAGAGCGTTTGGCTGGCTAGATCTCAAAATCGATGAAGGGACAATAAGCGACGACATTGCAATGGTGGCGTCCGAGACTGGATATGGCAACAAATTGCAGTTTGATTTCAAGAATTGTGAAGTCAGGACAAGTGTGAACAATGGATTGTTCCTCAAGGCAGATCAGCTTGCTATGGTGGGGGATCTGTCCAACCCACTCGAATGGAATGGACCTCGTCATTGGACCTTCAATCTCACTTCTCGAAGCCCGAAGTTCTTTCTACTGCGTGAGCATGTCACTTTGTTGACAGACCTTATTGGCGATTGGGCAAGCGGGCCACCACAAGATTACTTCACTTTCTCCCCATTCAAGTATGATATGAATCTGAGATTTACAGATTTCGAGATATATCTGAATGTTAATGATGGTAATATTATAAATAATCCATCTGACCTTGACGATAACACCTTCCTAATGCTCAAAGGCGATGAATTAAAGAGCTTCGTTCATTTACCAATGCATAGGCTGAGACCACCTTTTAACGAGATATCATTCACTGTGGATGTGGGCACCCTTAGGTTGTCATTGCATACCCCGCCTTGGAGCACACAGGTATTATTTCTCGAAGTGGCTGATGTAGCAGCCGTGAACGACTTCATGTTAAAGGGAAAATACAAATATCATGCAACCACCTCCTCAGACTTGGTTGATACCCTGTTGCTTGATATCCTAGGGATGAACTTGAATTTCACTTTTTATGGTGTCCTTATTCGGTATTTCCTGATAATTCGAGAAAATTACTTCGGCGAAAATCTCCACTTCAAAACTCTGGAAGAATATAAAAGAAAAGACCAGGATAGCACTGCTGTGATTGAGAAGCCAATTGTAACCAATGGGTTGGATGTTATACTGGCAGTAGAAGTGAAGGACAGTTTTGTCTTGCTACCTGCTCATATTTACTCTGCAAAACAGTTCGTCAGGCTAGACTTGGCATATTTGGGGCTGGACATGAGATTTACGAATCTTTATATGGGTATGTGGCTTATGAGCTAGGAGGCAATAAAGAGGGAAATGCTGACCATCGACTTAGACTTGCAGGTGAATTGCAGCCCCATATCAGCAAGCCTTTCTTCCGTCGAATCAGCTGATACCACACCAAAAGGGTTTTTGTCCCCAACACAGCTCTTCCTCGATAACCTTGTCATATATGGGCATCGGCTTTTCGGCCTCCCTCCTACGGAACCTACGTATGTATGCAACTGGGACCTCTCATTTGGTAATTTGACGGGAGAGTGTAATGTGGAGTTCCTTCGAACGCTGCTATTTGGCCTAAGAGTATTCAACTTCAACTTGGATGACGTTGAGAATGCACTACCTCCAACAGTACTTGAAGTTCTATACGATATTACCTTTCTCAGGGTAATTGTCAAATCAGTTCGGATATGGTTGCGCGTTTCTCCTTCTGCCTTTTTACTTTCGACGGATGAAATCAACTTCACACTGAACGATTGGGCGAATGAGCTCTTCTCCGACCGGATCTCTTTATCAACCCCTGGACTGACGCTAGCTTGCGTTGACGAAGAGTCCGTTCAAAGACAGCGGGGAAAGCAGCACTCTCAGTCTTTAACCGAGTTTACTGAATCTAAAACGCACGCATATATTTCTACTGATCTTTTGATGACTGTCTTTGGCCACAAAAGTGGAGCGACGGAGAAACGGGAGCATCAACAGAGGCATGTCCAGGACCATGACTTCCAGACTGGTAGGGCTGCATTCCTCTTGCAACATTCAACCGGACAAAATTCTATCACGGGAGACCAGAAGACAGCTACAAGCTCTCCAATGAGTGCGCCGTCTATGCCGCCACCACTTTATGGTACGTGCGTGAAATCATCCTGAAAGAGTGCCCGCTTACCCTTACCAGAAGCACCGGTATCTCCATATTCAGCAGGTGGAGAGTCAATATCTGAGACGTCATCACATCATTCTAATACATCAGGGCGCAAGAGTTCTTTCCTAACTTCCCGGCCGTATGTTCCCCCAATACCCAAGTGACATCTGATGCTAATTATAGGAGATCATCGAGCCGTTCTGCTGGAAGTGTTTTGAACCGGACAATCAGCTCGACCTCCCCAAGCTTCCATTCAGCAGTTCAGACAGTCAGTGAGACATTACTCGCAACGCCTCGGACAGGCCGTCAGCGATTGGATAGTCCACTATTTCCTAATTCTCAACCTCCAAGCCGCAGACCATCACCAAGCATGAAACGAGCACCTCTGAAACCAGGGTCTAGATCTCGCTTTTCCAGTACATATAGCAAACCATATTTTCCTCTGCAAGATGTGGAGGTAAGTAACCACATCCAATTGTTATCAGAGATAGGGTCTGATTCCCATAGCTTGATATGGCCAATGTCCCACCCTTAGACTTAGGTATTGATCAGCCTTGGGATGAAACACAGCGTCCTCAGGATGCATCGATGATGTCAGCTGAGGAGAAAATGGTGCGCAATAGTGTTGTCCTTGATTTGGGGCAAGGTGTCAGGGCGTATTGCGATCCAGCCGCAATTCATGGCATATCACAAATTCTTCAAGGGCTACAACCTCAGTCAGCTGAGGATATTCTCGACGATGTCCAGATCGAGGTGATTGATCGACTCGCTAAATTAACCAAACAGACTAGAGATGCTTTCAAAGTCCTGGAGCTCTGCTTGAAGATTCCGCAATTCAAATTCCGCTTCGTCAATCCTGCGCCTCCGAACATCCCTGAGGCCGATAATCACACCACGGATGTATTTGATTTGAATTTGATGAAGGCATTCATAACTGTCAGGTCTAAAGAGATTATCGATATGTGTCCTACTTCTGAGGGGAGTCCCCAGATATCACCTAGCCTTTCTCTGGATTTCTCAGTTCGCACACTTCAACTCACAGTTGGTCTGAAACAATCTGATCCTGCCGCACAGTTATTTGTGGAAGATGTTACCGCATGGGCTTTGACTAGTGAGCTATCTACTGGGTCAGTGAAGGTGAAATCTATATCCTCGCTCATAGAAAGCAAACAAGGGATTTTCTTGTGTGATCTTGCAGAGCGAACAGGACAACTGGCATCTTCATTCGGTGGTGCGTTTTCACGTCTTGCCGAGCAAGGGGAGAAGCGTCCACGAGACCTCCTGTATGCACTGGCCAAAGGGCAAGAAGATCATTCAATTTCTAACGAACCCTCCTCAATCACTCGACCCTCCTACGTCCTTCGCTCTTCTCTCAATCATGTCAGAGTCCATGACTCATGGAAGATAAATTCTCGCATAAGACATATATACCGGTCTTTACCGATTGTAGTGCAGCACGAGCTTGATGCACGAACCAGAGAATGTTCTGGTAGCTCCCCTGGCGATGCACGGCGCCAGGTCATAGAGTCATTCGATAGGTGGCGTGGTTGGGAGCTAGGGAACATTCAAGATTCTTACCTGATCGAGGGAGTATTTGGCAAGAAGCGTCGGGTATCCAGACCAAAGAGCATGCCCTCGACCGCCAGTTTGGTGGTTAACCTTGACAAGATATCTCTCTACGTGGATCCTGGACCCACTCAACAAGAAGCCCTGGTCAATGGATTCGTGGCTGCCGTATCTATGGCCCGTGTTTTCGAGCAAAAGCCTGGGCCGAAAAGGGTTATAGTGCTCGAGACTGCCCAGGCCTCAACAATTGTTCAAGGACATTGCCGTAATGCTCAAATACGACTCACCTGGGAAGTATTGGAGACAGCAGAAAAGATACTCAGATACTTGAGGCAGAAGGAACGAGCTGTTAATCAATCCACTACTTTTTTACCCAAGACCATTTTATCACCAACGAAAAGAGCGAGGTTTAAGCAACAGTATCATGTGGTTCTCAGTGCAGATACGGGATCAATTGGGATAGACACTGTAAATCTGAAGCTAATTTGCATTGGCCATTCACTGCGAGCATCGCTTGTAGCGTCTGGAAAAAATACCGAATTACAGGAAGGACTTATTGGCAGTCTTCTAGTGCGAGCAGATATTGCTTCCTCCGAATTGTCATATCAAAACAAGGTTCTCAGCGTTGCGAGCCTCCGGCAACCCGTCTTCTATGCGTATCTAGATCAACACTCTGTAGCTGAGACTATATTCAACTACTGGAAAGCGACTGGTTCTTGCCGAGATTTGTCATTTGAATTACGAGAAGAAGTCCTTGGGCTCATGGAAGTTATAGACTTTGTTGTCAATGATGAGGTTTCCTACGTTAACCGGTTGATGGTTGACTTGGAGAAAAGCAAGCCGGCGCTAATAGCACGAAATGTTTCCCATTCTCGCCGTACTGTTAACCTGGTCGATCTAGCTCTCAAGTTGGATACCTTCACTATTTCTGCAGCTTTACTCCCGTCGCTAGTATATTTCGTCCGAGGAAAGGGGATTAGGATGTCTACCAGGCCGAAAAATAAGACGGAAAGCATTATTGAGTTCGATTTGATCCATCACGAGCATGAAGTCCGCACCGGATACCGATCACAGCCCGTAACAATATCGTTGCTTCAAATACCAACTATCAACGGAAGAGTTCGCAAAAGAGACGGGGTGGAGGAAAGTCTTTTGGAACCTTTTTTCTCTGTCGAAGCAATTGAATTTGATGCGTCCGCGATTCAAAGTCTGCTCAACGCTCTAAACAAGCCAGAGGTTGTTAACGTCATTGAAAGCGCGAGGAAAGAATGGGCTATCACAGAGGCTCGGTTAGACCAGATATTTGGACCATCGAAACTTGTTAAACAGAGTAGGCCGAAGGGCCCTCGTTTGGTTTACAGAGCCCATGTTGGGATAGCCGGAGTGAAAATTGAGACGCACGCCCCTTCAGCAAGTTTCGAAATTAATCTAGGCGCTATCCAGGTCTATGCATCAAACAAGCCGAATAAAGCTCTACAACCCCTCGACATCCCAGAGGTGTATGTTGAGTTAAAGCACATCACTGTTGGTTTGTTCAAAAAGGTGCCAAAAAACAACCTCCCTGAACCTTGTGGGCATATTACCCTACATGCATCACTGCTTTGCTCGTCGGAGGTTGGCTCGCAGGGCAAACGAATTCGAGCATTCTATCTTAGGAGCCACTCATTCAAATTTGATATATCTCCGGAGACAGCCTCAACCGTCGTTGACGTAACAGGCCATTTACAAGACAAATTGAAGGATTTTAACTTGTCGCCAGAGGTCAAATATCTAAGGAAACTCCGAAAGTCAAATAAGCCCGCTCTTTCCGATCCCGCTGATGTTCCACTACCACCGGACGACGATGACTTGTTTAATTCAATCTTCTCAGTTGAACTTAATGACATACAGATATCATGGATCACGGGAAATTCCCTTCCCGCCCCTGTCAACAGGCCACGACAGAATCTCATTCTAACATGCAGGCGTATCGGGTTTGAGAGTGCGCTAAAAAAGCATAATGAAGCCCGACTGATCATTGAGGAACTACTTTTGCAGATGGTGGATGAAAACTCCCCGGATGCCAAAGTGCGGGCAGAAAACTCCGCCCTGTTACCTGAAGTAGTGTTTGTTGTCACTCATCACAATGGATCAACTGAAAGGCGGTTTGCCTCACAAGCAAAAGGACTTCCACTGGACTTGAGACTCACCCCTAGTTGTATGCTGGGGGTGAATGATCTGGAAGCCTCTCTAGCGATTGCAAGCGACAAGTTCCGCAAGGCATCAGCATCATGGAAATCTACACCAACTGTAAGTGGTGGAGAGCGAAAGAACATGTTCAGCAAAAAGCGCCTGGCTTCCGTTTTGGTTGATGCAGATTTTGCTGGAGCTGTCGTGCATTTCCAAACCAGCATCGAGGCCCAGGATTCACAGTTTAAGCCCGCCCACCAGGGTAGATTTGGACAGTTCGCTCAGGGAGATAGTAATGCTAATACGACCCTACGGACTCCTGGCCTAGCGTTTAAGATACAATATCTAGACCCAAGCAATGAGGACCCTTCTATCAGCGGAGAGATTAAAGTGAGCAGTTCAGCAAACATCATATACCCGTCAGTCGTACCATTACTCATGGAGATGTCTGATAACTTGAAGGGAGTGGTTCGGAAGCCTAACACCTCTCCAGAGCTAAAACCTGTCAAGGTGCGCAATGAGGAAAAGGTGGCAGGAGATGCGGCGGCAATTCTAGGGCGATGTAAGCTCAACCTGGGTTTGCGGATCATGAAGCAGGAGTTCTCTCTTAGCTGTCAACCTTATGCTCGAGTGGCTGCCACGGCTACCTATAAAGACATATACGTGACTCTCAACACATGTGAGGATGAAGAAAGTGGTCGCTTTTATTCTGTATCTGCTATTACAACAGGACTGCGGTGTTCATTGCAGCACATTTATTCTAGGGAGTCGACAGGGTACCTTGAATTCGAGGCCCTCGCTATCTCGGTTATGAACAACAGACATCTGAGCGGTTCAGATGGCCTATCTGTAATCATGAAGCTCAGTCCATTAAAATCCCAAGTCAATGTCAAACAGATACAGGATTTCCTCTTGTTTCGTGAGATTTGGGTTCCTGAGGATGCAATGGATAAGACCCCATCTCCTGCGTCCACTCCCGAGCTGCCAGCGCAACTGATGCAAAAGTACCATAAGGTGACTGCTACCAGAGTGTTTCCTTGGAATACTACGATTGCAATCTCTATGATTGACCTACAACTGGATCTTGGTCCCTCCCTTGGCAAAACAAGATTGCAGTTATCAAATTTCTGGATAGCGTCTAGAAAAAGCTCTGACTGGGAGCAGACAATGTGCCTGGGCCTGAGCAATATTGCCATCGAAGCTGCTGGCCGACTGAGTGGTTTTATTGAACTTGTTAATCTGCAAGCAAGAACGTCGATTCAGTGGCTCCCCGAACAATTGCATCTTACACCTCTAGTACAAGCGTCACTTGGGTTTGAACAGTTTCGAATTAAGGCTGCATTCGACTACCACCCATTCCTTATCGCTGACATCGCATCCTTTGACTTTCTTATGTATAACCTAAGGCAGGAGGATGGCGTAAGCGATCGGTTAGTTGGGATTCTGGAAGGCGACAAAGTCCAAATCTTCTGCACTAGTCAGAGTACGGCCCAGGGGCTTGCACTGTATCAAGCATTCTTGCGGCTGTGGCAGGAGAAAATTGCCTCGTACGAAACATCGCTCCAGGATATCGAGAGATTTATGAGGCGACGAACGCAATCCATGAGCCAACCCCCTCCAGGGATGCCGCTGCTGACCTCGACGCCTCTCGGTTCAAAGTCAGAGCCAGCGTCGCTCACTTTACACACAGATGTGGTTGTCAATTTGAGAGAAATCAACATAGGGGCTTTCCCTAGCACCTTTAGGGACTCCCAAGTTTTCAAGGTCGAGGCTCTCAACGTGGGCGCACGGTTTGCGGTTGACATGGACAAAGACAAACTTCATAGCCAGTTATCAATGACTCTTGGCCAATTACGAGTTGCATTATCTGGAGTGAGGAAGTCGGAGGATATGGGGATGGCCGTTGATGTTAACATTGAGGATGTCATCTCTAATGCTACTGGATCAAGAGGTGGGACAATTCTCAAGGTGCCCCAGGTCAATGCCGGTATGCACACTTGGCGGGCGCAGGGCTCAAATCAGATCGATTACATCTTCAAAAGTGCATTTGAGGGTAAAGTTGATGTGGGGTGGAATTATGCCCGAGTGAGCTTCATCAAGGGGTATGTATTTGCATTACCGTTTAGCAGGGAGTATGCTAATCATGTCCCAGAATGTGGCAAAATCATCTTGAAGCCATGACTGCCAACAAAACAAAACTACATCCATCCTCGTCATCTAACTCTCAGCCTTCCCAAACTCAACCTGCCGCAATTACTATTAACGCTACGAACATCTCCCCGCCGCCCCCGGGTATAGATGCAGGGTCCTCAGATGAAAAAGGCAATGGTAAAGATAAGCAGAAGGAGAAGGGCAAGATTACAGCTGTGGTTAATGTGCCGCAGTCGCGGTACTCGTACCACCCACTAGTCCCTCCAATCATCGAAACACCGCAGCTAAGAGACATGGGCGAGGCAACGCCGCCACTGGAGTGGATTGGGTTGAACAGAGATAGGTTGCCCAATCTGACACATCAGGTACATACTGAGACTGGGCGAGATTGCTATAAAGACATTGCTAATAAATACCCCCAGATCGTGATAGTGAGTTTGCTAGAGATCGCAAGAGAGGTGGAGGATGCGTACCATAAGATATTGGGAACGGGACCATAGGAATGTGCTCTGTTTTATAAATCATAAGTGTAAGAGGGGTTTCATTGGTAAAATCTTATCAGCGTCGGCATTATCTGTTTTTTTTTTCTTTCTTTTTTACCCTTTTTCTACTCATAGATAAAGATGGCTTATGGCGTCCAAGTCGTATTGCTAGAGAAGCCGTCTGATAGAAAGCAAAGTATAATATTCAAGCTTGATTTGTCTTGGCTGGCCGAGTGAGGGTACAACTGGGGCCGATTCAAGGTAATTAGAGTCAGGCCAGTAGTCGGCGCCAAGACTACAACCCTCTAATGGCCGAGAACAATGTATTCTGGAGAATGGGGTGTCTTGATCTGTGCAGATATTTGCAGGGCATAACATATATAAGTTAAGTTTAGTAAATATTAAAGTCTCTTCCTACCATCTATAAACTTAGTCCAGCCCTAAGAATACAATATTCTGAAGCAAAGATAATAATTCAATTGGAGGCTAGGTTAATGGACTATTATTAGAAAGAGCGTTTATTTCATGACGTTGTATTTCAAATGTAAGTTAGGACTGTAAAATTAGATAAACGTAAAGATTTCATATTGAGTAAATCCTTTCAGTCTCGGACCAGCGCCCTGAATACTTAGGTGCTCAATATTCACATCTCTACTTATCCCAAGTCCCGTAGCCCTCTCTTCTATTCGTTTGCTGCAGTTATCATTTTCTCAAAGCCCTGAATCCTGCTTGCCATTGCATAAGGCTTCAGCCGCTTGTTCTCCTCTACCGTCCTTCTGAAACAACCCACTCCAGCCCTAGGCCACAACTTATTAATCCCCTCGATCGTCCCTCTAGTGACACACTTCGCCGGCGTCTCGGCCCCAATATTATCCAATAGCGTTCCCAACTGGATCAACTGCGTCAGCTGCGCAGCTCAGCTTTGTGCTGCAGATGTTTTAATCAGTGGCGCCGATGTCGTGGAGCATGGCGGCCAGAAAGTAGGTTTCGTTCTAATGCGGACCCGCCAGGTTCCATTCGGGGAAACATTCCCGCCCAATGGCCGCGCCGTAGCAGTAGACTCACAAGTGTGCGCGTAGGTTACGGGAGGGAGCGCGGATCTTGCATAGGCATTTACTCGGTTGGCTAGTGGCGTTGTGGGGCATGATAGGCACGGTCGCAGGGGTGGGGTTTAATGGTTGAAGGCTGGAACTGCTAGATTCATCAGTGGTAGGCATTGCCTTGGCGGTTCTCAGGAGCAACTATGCGCATACCTTACCTCGCTACTATGTATTACTAATGAAGAAGCGTTCTACCCATCTGAATGCTTAAATATTCTCATAACAATACTACGAAATTTTGGAGCCTGGCAATAGTTACCCTGAAGTTACTGTTCATAATTTTCGCAATTCCAGACCAGTTCAGCACTTTAGTTAAAAGATGCCCGATAATAGAATTTTAAGATGCAGCAAGGATCCTTTGGTTACACCCTTGCTGAATACCAGTCAAAAAAGCACAAGAATTAAAAATTTTGTAAAAATCTTCCTACCCCCTACCCCCTACCCTCCTCGCCCTGCCGTCAGTACTCATCACTTCTACCTGACCTGCGGCTGGATACCATGCCATAAGGTTCGTTTTCACTGCCCTTATACGTCTTTATCTTTCCGCAGGTGAAGGTGACTCCACCTCAGTCCCTTTTGCCCCTTGCCCCTTAATTAGAGCCCTCAGCTCCTCCATCTCACTTCTGAGCTTCAAAATCTCCACGACGGCCGGATCCTTATCGACATCAGGAACTCCCTCTGCAACCAGCTGCCCCCACCCATCTCCAAGGATATCCACTTCTCCTTGTAACTCTTCCCATTCCTCAGTCTCATCGTCGTCTTCTTCGCCCTTGGCACGGTTGGCGCTGACTTTACATGCGAATCGGCTTTCAATCCGGGCAATTATAATAAGGAAGGGGGAGTACACAACACTCATCACCAAACCGTTTAGCTTCGAGTAGCTACTCTTCGACATCCACCATTCAAAGGGGGTGATGAGAAGGAATATCTCGATGAGGTTGAATGCTAGACAGCTTCTCAGTTAGTCCCTTCCCCATTAGGTAAGTGTCTAGGAACTCGTACGTGGAAGGAATACATTCTCATCAGGAGCTCGGATGAATTGCATGGTTTTATGCGAGAACTAGGTATCAGGGTAAGTGCCTGGTCACCATACTTAAAACCTAATGATGCTCACCAATGCCAAATATTCATCAATAGCATTTTCGGTGATATCCGTATAAGCTTGATTGTAGAGTGCAATAAGAATGTTCAGGAGGATAACCATCACAATAAATGCAAAGACGTAATAGAGGATCATGCCGAAGGGGTGCGAGAAATTGTCAAAACTGCCTCCCTCATAATTATTAGGTATCTCTGCTTCCATGGGGGATGGTCACTAACCCATCAAATTCAGGGCTACCCAGGAGTGTATTGGTCATCGCTCTTAGGATGAAGCCTGTCACTTCGCCCTTATCTTCCGTGTTGTCCATTCCTACGAATGCTTGGAGAAACCCAATGATGATAACGGCAAGTAATGCGAAGAAACTGGCTCCAGTTTAGCAATTTCAGTTTAGCAATTTCAGCTGAACATAGAATACTCAGAAAGACTTACATCAAGCTCTCCTGCATCATAACTTTGAGTACAACAAGCATCGCTCCGAAGAACTTGATTGCATCCAGATAGAGCAACATTCGGCACCAAAACATAGGCGCAACGAAAGAAAGTAAGTTGTACGAGAAGACGTCATATTTCATGTTCTCTGGGCTTCCCAATGGATAGCTGAGAGCTAGCATTCGGGTCACAAATGTAACAGTCAGAGCACTGTAAAGGAGGGCCTGGCAACGATTCAGTCAATTTCCGTCATAACTCGAAATTACTAGCAAATCCTCACGTTAAACACATTCCAGAATCCTAAGGTAACGTTAGTTCATAATAGGACATGGAGGCCCTGGAGCAACATCACTCACCAAGATAGTACCGTCCGATTTTCCAAACCTTGAGACACTCATCTATCATGAAGCCAAAGGTGAATAGATACAAAAACACTTCCTCGATGTCAACGTCACGCTGATTATGTTACTTCGCGATCTCAAATAACCAGCTTGGAGCATGCTACTCACCTCAGGGTCAACGGTATTAATCGCAATGGTATATAAAAGCAAGTAGATAAACGAGACAAATATCTGGAATGCATTTTGATAAACCGGAGCTGTTAAAGCCCCATCATCAGCCTTCAGTATTTTCCGCATCCATGCATAACTTACCTCGCATCCGGCCATGCTGAAAATGAGCCCAATACGACTTGTTCGCAACGTCTTTATAGCTAGTAAACCGGGATGGGTCTTTGCTGTCCTGGACGAGCCAGCCTTTCCAAAGGTATTTTATGCACTAAAGCCGTGTAAGTCATCAAAAAACCCATCAAGCGATCGCAATGCATACTTTTTGATATCCTGACGATCCAATGACTCTCGTAGCATGGAGGTCAATAGCCTTCTCAATAGCTAAGCCCGGGTCAGTCTCTTCTCTCTCCAACTAGACACTAAGTGCCTTACCATTGGTCGGTGTAGTCTCTTCTCCATTCTTCAAAAAACTGAATCTCTGTAACAATATTCCGGAGAAAAGGTACTCCTGATCTTCCGTGGACTCAATTCTGATCACACATCAATTAACTTGAAAACTGTTGTATCACCTGAGGGCTCACATCTTCTTTGCAATGACCTGGCAGGCTTCAGCTCTGAGAACGTTCAGGTCCGCATCGTACATCTCAAGCCTATCAGGACCAGTCACTACAGCGCCCATAAACACTAGCCTCAATAAACTCTAAACTCACAAGGCTTGTCGTTTGAACTGTTCATAACGTCAGTCCTTCTTAGATCTGATATAAAAGCCCAGAATTTTCTCACCCATCCCAAACAAATCAACAAACAAAACACTACGCAGGCTTTATTCTCCGTGCCAGCAGCATTGCGGGCCAACTCGACCACATTATGGGTGATGATGGGGGAATGTGGACGTGTGATATGGCTCTCCTTCAGCTCACAAGGAATAGCTGTCTCAATCCTTTGAATGAGAATATAAGTTAGCATTCCTACGCTTCATCATGGAAATAATCTCATCAAGGGAGCTCAAGCCATACAGATACTTCAACTTAAGCGCAGCTTTAGTAACCTCCTTCACTGGTAATGTACTATGTCTATGGCGGGGAAGGATCAATGAATCCACCTCATCCTCTAGCGGCGGCCTGGCGCCATTCGCGGCACTAGAAAAGAACTGGCCAAAGCTGAAGAGTGGCATTCTGCTCTGTTTCGCTTCCGTATCTATCCCAATAGATTGGCTGTCGTACGTTGCCTTGCTCTCTCACGTACAAAGGAATCTGAACGACGAGGCGAGGTAGAACGCGTCAGAGCAGTGCTTATACAAACCTACACGGAGTGTGGCGAGCAACTAGTCTAGTAACTAACACACGACACCAGTAGGCGTGCGGATCTAGTTTTGTGTACCACACCATGGGATGGCCCCCTTCGGTTAACTTCGATAAGATGTTCTCTCGAGAGCTGTGACGAAATGAAACACGTGACAGGGATTTGTGCAAGTGATCGGAAAGTTTAGTTGCAACCAGACTAACACAGACTACATAGACGTACCCCAGGTACCGTACCGTACTTTTAAGCCCAAGCGAGTGCAGCACGTTTGTTTATCAGCTGCATCACCTTCTGGCCTACAGTATGCAAGCATCCACATCTCAGATCCTCCAATCATAACTTGAATTCGGGCTTAGTGCAGCTAAGTGTGCCCCGAATTTGTTCCATTTAGCCAACCACATCAGGCATTTTTACGCCCATGACTAACCGTATCCGCTCAGAAAAGCAAAATGAACAGAGATGTAGAACGTAAAAGCAGAAATGTAAACCACGGCCATTATGTGGAGCACTTTCTTTTCCATACCCTCCGTCTCCTCCAGCATAGTCCACACTACCTTCATTCCAATAACCACCATTTACGCCGGCAATTCGGCCTCGTCACTCTCCGACACCTCCTCATCACCCGATATCTCTTGGTTCTCTCTCTCTTTCTTATCCATGAGAGCCTGTAGCTCGGCATCATCGTTCTCAGTGACAGCCTTGGGAGCCATCCTAACGTCACAGTTACCACCATTCTTGGTGATATTGTCCTTGATGGCCTGAATGGCTTGCTCTAGGATTGCTATTCCTTGAGTCTTCTCTAGGCACTGGCTAGTCAGGACGTATAGTGGTGGTGATACAAGCTTGACTTTGACGGGAGTCTCAGGGGTATTCAACGCCTCAGCTGCACGAAGAGCATTCTTTACGGCATCGACTCCCTCGTATGCGAAACATGTGACCTCGATATCCGCGCGGACTTTGGTGGGCTGGGGTGTAAGACGTTTACCGATGTAGCTTGTGAGCTCGGCCTTGACTGCATCGCTTGGGAATTCGATGCCATCCCACACGTCGTGGTTTCTGAAGCCCAGTAAAGAATGTTAGATCACAGTGGGTAAAAGAACACATTTATGGGGTCCTTACGTGATCGAGTACTTGAAGGCATCGACTGTATGTCCGTACTTCTTCATCAAGGGCCACCCAATTTTTTGATAGAGCTCTTCAATTGGAGTTTTTGTCTTATCGGCAACGTGACGGAGGATAGAGTGGACCATCTTGCTCTTGTTGAAACGCTCCTCACATTTTATCACATCCTCGGGGCTGACTCGTCTCTTCGATAAGTCGATGTAACCTGAATCCCAGCGTTAGCAACTGGTTTGGAAAGACTGGTGCCGTGAAATCAGGTACCCTTCTCTTTGTCTACCCTGAGCACAACCACGACTTCATTACGGCCAACACGAATAAGCTTTTGGATACTCCTTATACGCCTTCGAGACAATTCACTGAGCAAGATCATCCCATCGATATTATCATACTCTAATAGCTTGACGTAGGCACCCATTTCCGCAATCTGTTTCCAAGTATTTCAAATCAGCCCTCAATATCCAAATTCATGGTCTCTAGTAATCTCGATTACCAGAGCCAGTCCAGGGGAAAAAACCTAACCTGTTTAACATTTACCATCACATAGCTGTCCACCTCCGGATACTTCTCCTCATAGTACCGACAATTTTGCAGAGACATAGTGTCTTGGTTGTATGCCCGATTTGAGACTTTTTAAGTATGGAGTGAATTAAGGTGTGCCCCGGCGTTGAGAGATGCGTGAATGCTGTGAGCTAGAAAATTAGATACTAATGGACATTAAGTATGAAGGCCGCTTCCCTAGATGGAGGGGTCATTGGGAAATTTCAGGTGGGGCTTCCAGGAAAGCTTAATAATCATGGTAACATTGGTCGCCAAGCAATCCTGGCTGATAAGCGAGGCAACGATTACGCCAGTAATATTTAAGCCTAATTCTACTTATACCATTCTTACAATGCGTCCAACAGTCTAGGAGTATAGAACCTCCATATATCAAATATACCATTTACACAGACTAGGGTACTTTCTGCTATGTGCTGGATACATGGTTGGATGGTGCTGTTGTGTTCCGGATTCTACGTAAGATTCAAGACACAGTTACCCTGAGGCACATTCACAAGTAGTGTAGTTTGGTTACTTTCCTGAGAAAAAGTAGAATGCTTATTTTTCAGCTGCAAAATAACATGCGGTTAAAGATAAATCGTATTCATTATGGTATTACAGGATGATGAGCAAGATCAAAGCCATGGTTTGGATAGGGGCTTCTCCTAATGACAAGTCTTCGGATCACGTGATATTCCATTCGATTAGTATCATGCACATCTGGGTTTATGTACAAATCTCTCCAAGTTTCACACATTAAATAACCCTATGCCGCTTTGTGAGATTAGGAAAGGAACATTGAGGGAGCCGTATCTGTTAGAGCTGGATCCTTAGGTGCAGACGTAGGGGGCTTCGTAACAGGACTCGTGTACCTGGTACGTGGGTACGCCATTAGCGCATGTATGGAAAGAGAGGCCCAGGCAAGGGCTCGAATTGCCTGCACTTACTGAAAGAACAAAATTTTAATAGTGAGAGATAACCCAGCATGGAGTAAGACCACCACCAGAAGCATGATCTTGGATGTTTTAGACCCAGTAGCTCTAACCACCAGATCTCTGCAACAAAATGAACCATTAGCAATCTATGGCATAAAATTCTCGGTAAATCCCAAACTCACAGATTGCGCAGTAAAAAGGCTACTGAAAGACCAAATCCCACTGCCACAAATATCCAGTTGAGAACTAGAACACGAACAATGTTAGCATTAAATACCCTGCTGCTTTGAAGGCTATGTAACATACTTGCAATTGGCGACGCGGAAGCAACGGCGATGGGTATCCATATAAGATTCGCATAGCCGTAGAGACACAGGCACTCGAGTAGATTGGCCCCCTCACTACCATACCATTTCAGCCCACCCCACAGGGCAAGTGGGATTATCCCAGTGTACCCATACATCAGTCCCGCAGCACCTTCAGTGTGGTCATGTATCATGAGTATCCCACTGTAAATGAGAGTAACACCGCAAGCATCTGGTGCACGTACCACTCAATAAGTCGAAATTATAACGATATGGCTTGTCGTTTGCGCTTGCAAAATACCCTTGAATTGTTGATGACAAGAACAGGGTTAATACCACAGTGGTCGTAATCCATATCGGACCATATAGATCGGGATTTCCATCCAACCTGAATTGTCGCCATTGGAGTATTAGCTTTCCATCATACAAAGTCACCGCGGGGAAGACATACAGGTCAAGAAAATTTGTCTTAGGGAAAAGTGTTGCCCAACATCTCCGCAAAACCTCATTGGTATCCACGTCAAAGAACTGTGCATAAAAATCTAAACTCCACAAGAAACGCTTGCTGCCACCATTCCCGCCTCCGGGTCGGGTGGTCGATGGGGTACTGAACAGCCCGGCAGGTGGGCCTACATCACAGAATTAAAAGCTGTTTCCTTAATTAAGGTCAAATTATGATCCTAACCTCCGCGAGCTTCACCTTGGGGAATTTTGCCGCTGGCTTGTTCGCTGTTGAAATCTATTGGGGGAGGGCCAGTTAGCTATGCTTTCGTCACCTCATCTCATGACCCGGAGCACTGGCTAACTTGAGTGATGGAACTCGAGCTCTTGATTAAACTCCAGGTCTCCAAGATCACCTTCGTCGTCTACATCGATTACGACGTTATAGTCTCCAGACGACATTATTATGGTGGTGGTGGTGCAATGAGGAGGGTGTAACTTCTACAGCGTTGGCGATGGCGATGATCCCGAACTTTGATGTTCTGTCACATGATGTCGCAACAGTCATAGCATGAAGATGATATAAAAATTATGCAAATAAGACATGAATGTGTCAAAACAGAATAATAATCATACAAAATATACAACATAACGCCAGTCTACTAATGGTTTCGCCATACAAAGGTCCTAATTGCAATCTATTCCTCAGCAAGCCCTGTGCTGGTTGACAAACAGAAAATCAAAATAAATCACCGAACCAAGCGTAAATCATGCTAGAACCTCGTCCTGTGTCACTGCCACAGAATCTAAGCCATCCAATTGGCGTCCCAGTTTCCTGCGCGCCATATCCCCTTGGAGATCTCGCATCAATTCCTCGACGAATTGGCTGTTGTCAGATCTCTCGTCATAAGATGGCCATATGCGATCCTGATCTTGTCTACCCCAATCAAGTCTTTGTTGTTGGAAAATCCTTTCCTTTACAATCCTATGCTCCAAGCTGTCCAATTCGTCCAAGACTTGCCATGTCTTGGGACATGACTTCTCGATCTGCTGAATCGTCCTCTCGCTCTTTGAGGAGTTGATACCTTTGTATCCGGGTAAATTCAAATAACTGTGTACTTCAGCGAGCAAGCATTCCAACGTTCGCATGAATGGATAGAATTCAGGAGTATTATAGCTCTGCCCACGGCCTTTCACGTTTCTACCGACATATCCTGGTATGAGTGCCTTCTCACACAAGGTGAAAGCCTGGACAATTTTGCGGTTGAGGATTAATGCCTGCACTATATCGTTCACATTGACATTGTCCAGCTGAAATCCGTAGTGAAGAAGCTGATCCCGCTCCCATTCCAGAGTCGGCATATCTCTGTCCAGTGCTAGAGCTTTAATGACAACACTAAAGATGTTGCATAATAATTGATTATGCTTTGGAAGCACAACCTTCCGCTGTCTTGTTGGGAACAGTCCATAGTCCACACGCTTTGCCTGCCTAAGGGCTGCCCGCTTGGCTTCCTTCCAAATAGCTAAAAGAAGCTTTGTGTCTCCTGAGCGCAAAAGAGCATTCGCTACATGCAGATACATATCTAAGTCAGGGACTGTATTTCCCGGCTTTTTGCTCTCTTGAATTTCCATGAACCTCTGAAATAATTCCAGTGCTCGTTCATGCGAGCCTTCTCTTGCGTATATTTGTATGAGAGGAACGAACAAAAATGGTGGAATAGATGACTTAACCTTGTCGGGAGACTGCAAGTCGAGAACTGATAGATCCGAAATCGAGTGCGCGAGAATAGCTTCAGCCTCTCGTAGAAAGAGAACCCCTCCTGACCTCCGATACTCTCTATATTCAGCCGTAGATACCGCTTGAATAAGGATCGCTTGTGTGATGAATGTTGGAGCAAACCCAGCCTTGAGCATCCGATTATATGTTAACCACACTTTGATGATTTCCTTCCGCAACATGTGGTCCAACATTATTGTAGCATAGTGCGCTTGGTTGAGTATCACAATCCCCTCCGTCTCCAACAACTCCAACATTCTCTCCGCTTCAGCAACCTTTCCTGTAAGGCATAAGGAATGCATCAATATTGAATATGTGTAACTGTCAAACGGAATGTTGTCGCTACGCATTTGGTTATATGTTGCTGCTATCTTGTTTAAATCTTCTGCCCAAAGGTACCCTACTAGGATATTGTTCCACATTCGCGTTGGGTTGTTCCTCTTTTCGGAGAATTTCATAGCTTTGAAAGCTTCATTGGCAACTATGGATGCCTGCTGCGTGAACTCTGGGCTCCTTTGCTTGACATAAGCATATGTCACTGCATTATATATGGCCTGGTTTGCCACTAGACCTTGCTCCCTCATCCCACCCAGAAGAAGCTCACAAGCGTCGATATCCCCCCGACTAGCGCAAAGCGACATGAGTGTGTGGTATGTAATCAAGTCCGGTTTCAATTCTTTTCTAGAATTGCACATGAGATAGAAGTGTCGAAATGCCGAATCAATATCATCAGCTTGCTTGTATGCGTTTATGAGGATATTGTACACAACTCTGGTTGGTGATAGCTTGAGGCGGTCTATCTTCTGGAACCAGTTGACGACTTCTTGAACTTCACCGCGAACAGCATGAGCATGCATCATCAATTCAATGGCTCCAATGCGTATAGGAAACCTGCTAACATAATACTCGAAGAAATCTTTGATAACTGAAGTTTCCCCGCGTGACGCAAATTGGCGCATAATGTATAGACACGCATCCTCGTTAGGTCGTGAGCCGAAGTGGAACCAATCATCAAACACCCGTTCCATATTTCGAAAATCTTCCAAGTGTCCAAACACTTTTAGCGTTCCATAAAGGAGCTGGGCAAGCTCCCCTCCTGGGGGGGACTCTTGCAGAGGCGTATTCCGGTAAATAAGATACGTGTCTGCAGCAGCTTTATAATGCGCATTCTCTTGAAGCTGTTTCATGAGACTCCACCACAGCGACCATGAGACTCTTGCTCCCCATCCATTTTGATGCATAGCCTTCAATATATTGTATGCTTCCATCGCCGCCTCTGAAGTACCCCTCGAAAGTGCACTGATAATACCGCCAGTACCGAGCCATGATGCGAATGTGGGAGTATATGCTTCCATGGGCTTTTCCTCCAACCATGCTAGATATTTGCTCTTGAAGCCATGCACCCCGGGGATGACTTTCTCGGGTGCAGTATCGTCAACAACAGATTCGGGGAGTAGCTTGAATGCTTGATGGGCTATGATCCATCGATCTTTATCAACTCCATATGCTATAAGCCGTCTAACAGCCTTCAATGCGGTCAATGGATTGTTCTCGGCAACTTTGGATACCAAAAGATATGCATCATCCGTAAGCCCATGCTCCAATAACACCTTCGTCACCACCTCGCATGCCGCAGGGTGAAAGTCGTGGATCGCCATTCGCTTCCCCAATTTCATAATCCGGCTACGATCCACCTCGCGGTCCGAAGAGCTGAGGTATTCAATTGTTTTGTTGATTGTCACAGGATTGGCAGTAGCCAATTCGTTTTGCATGTGCTGCCAGGCTTCATCGTAATGCGTTGGCTCTGCCGCAGCCTTATTAAGGAGAGAAGTGAGGTCCTTATAGAGAAACTTCGCTGAATCGAAGATCTTGGGTAAGTCTCCGTCTACCCTTTTTGCCCCAGTACTGTAAAACCTTTCGCATTGGCTTCTCTGGCGACGGCACGATAACACAAGAGGTGCGGAAGGCAGTCCATGTCGAGAAACCTGTTGCAGGAATGCCAGGGTCTTTGAAGGATACAAAAACTCAAGGTGTAATTGCCCCTCCAATATCCGTCGGTTGAGTGCTTCTACCTCCGCTGTCAATATTCCACCCACACAAACCGATAGTGATCCCAGAAGAGGAGTCAGTCCTTCAGCGCCATGTAGCCAGAAACTCGAGTGCAGCATCCTTTTTTGACGTCTGTTGCGGAGAAGATACCTCCCGCCACTTGATATGTGACGACAAAATCGTTCGAGCATGCCCCAGTGGCCACAGTTGTTATATCCTACGACTTCTGCACCCAGGGAAACAAGCGCCAGAGTCTTACTTGTATTAGCATTGAGCCTGCCACATTTCCTGAATGGACCCCATTACCTCCAACCATGCCCTTGATATGTGATGGGACACAATGCCTATGACGGAAGTGTTTGGTGGGGTCAAATGGTGGGGTCAGGCTGTATAATCGAATTGTCGAGATGGACGGTTATGAGAGCAAGTGTTGTATTGTATGGAAGTAAGAATTACTTGGGTCGGATGGTGGGGAGCCGAATCAAACAAAGTTGAATACCCGATGACATGGTCATGGGGTTGAAAAAATTGGTTCCTCGCTATTACATAACCTAGGCCAATCTTGCAACATGGAAACGGCATACACTGTATACACGATTGCATTCCACAGTGAATATATGAAAATGCAAAGTTATGACCATAGACATAGACTCGACACTTTGAATATAGCAGTTGCTTATGATATCGGTCATGGACCCTCCAGTTCATGACTTTTATCTGCCAGTAATATGTCTCTAGGTTACACTGAGCACTTGTAGCTCGACTTATCCAATTTCGTGCACGTCATGACTACACGTCATAATTCTTGTCATTGCCTATTGCCTGACGGCTTCTCTAACCTAACCCACGATCCAGTGCAAAACAGGTTTGTCAGTCTCAGTTATGTGGAGACCTTGAGCGGAGGGAATTTCATTGCATTTCTAGATTTTGAAATGTAGATAAATGCGTTTACTCTTGCAATTCTACCAAGTTTGCCCAGAAATCTCGGGAGGTTGTATTTGCAGCCTTCGATCTCGTGATTGTGCCTACAATCCCCCCCGACTCCCAGGCGATACTTGCTTCGGCAGCAAAAGCAACAAGCTGATCAAAGCACTCTGATAGCGAGCTTCTCCGTCTTGTTTAATTGCGTACATTGATCGCCCTGTCACAACCCGCAGCGGCTATCAGAATCCTTGCTCCCCAAGTCCTATGGCCAAGTTGTATCGCTTCGAAAATGCTAGAGAACTCGATGCCTATGCCTCTCGTCCCTCCCCTTTCACCCCCCCTTCCCCCCTTCCCTCTTCCCCCCTCCCCCACCCACACACTGCGTCCAGTACCACTTACGCAAGAGGAGAGAGACATGACAAGCTTCCCGTCTGCTCTCTCGCCCTTCTCTCACCTCCTTCTGGCTACCCCAGTGTCGGAGATTCTGGAAAAGTTTCCTCACACATCCAGTAGCTATAGCCCGGTACCTAGCTCCCGTCGTATTTCTACGCCTTCAAGCTTCCCCCATTTCCGAAATCTTCGACACAAACCCAACGAATTTCGTGGCCAACAAATAATTGAACTCCGCTTCCCCCCTTACGCATGTCTCCGCTTCCTTTCAGCAGTCATGGGCCCGATCGTGATGTCCGACTTCAAGATAACTCAATCGCCACAGATCAGTCCACAAGCTCAGCTCTGGAAATGATTAGCCCTACATCTACATTCGAGCTTCTCGGGACTGAGAATTTGGCTGCCAAAAATCATACCATAACCAATCGGGTGCAACTCATCCAGCAGATTAAAGCCGGTGAATCTTCGAACTGGAATCTGAACAGAAATGTTGGTTGAGATATGGATCCGATGAGCAACAGGTAGTGCAAGTTGCTTACGACTGCTTTGTGTCTATGTAGGGTTATCGAATTCGGCATTCCGCGGACGGGCCTCTTGAAGACAGTGATCGGCCCAAATCCGCTTTACACAGCGGTGTTTTCACGGACGATTCAAGTGGTAGAAACTTCGACCATCCACCTACTCCGATAAGTACAAACTTCGAAACTTCATTTCAACATGTATTCCACTCTAGGTATCAGATATCCCATTCACCTCCTTTTGGTGGCCATGGTCTACAATCAGCATGCAGTCCTGATGCTTTCGCTCCCATAAACTCATCATCTCAACGGCTCAGAGGGAGCTCCGTTAGCTCGCTGTCCAATTTCGTATTCACAGTACCAACCTCCCCTTTGGCATACTCCTCGAACCTCGACCATATGGACATAGAATCAACTTCCCCACGGTCAACTGGACTTCGCTGGGCCCAAGCGGATAACACCCCTACGCTACCTGCTTTGCCCTCCTCGCTGTCTTCAGTTCAGTTATCTTCAACTCAAACCTCCTCTCATAACCGAAACTATTCACTCAGCTACAAAAGGAGATCAGTCCCAGGGTCGTACATTGATGGACCCATAAATAGACCCACCCGGAGGCTCTCCTCGGGATTAGGATTGAGCTCTGAGCTACCATTTGGTTCCTTTGTGGGGTCATATGAGGAAAGTATTCTCAATGGACGAATGTCTACTACACCCTCCAAGCCCCTCACATTTGTGGCGAAAATTGGTGTCCTAGGAACGGGGAAATGCAAGCCGGCCTTGAGATGCCCGACACATGTCACCATTCCATTTCCAGCCTATTTCTATTCAGTGGGTGATTACGATAGCCCATCCCCATATGTGGGTCAAATTGATTTGGAGACATTGGCAGAAAAGTCAAACAAGAAGTTCCCTTATGGGGGATATCGCATACCACAGCAGGGTCAGTTGCAAATTGTCATCAAAAACCCGAACAAAACTGCAGTGAAGCTTTTTTTGGTTCCATACAATCTTCGGGATATGGAAATTGGAACGAAGACCTTCGTGAGGCAAAAATCTTATGCTGCTGGAGATGCTTTACTTGACGAAATGCTGCCTGCTCAAGAAAAACCAAAGATACGACATAGAGAGCGTGAATCTCTACGTTATCTCATTCACCTACATATTTGCTGTCCATCTAGGGGAAGATACTTCTTGTATCGAAACATCAGAGTGGTGTTTGCAAACCGAGTTCCAGATGGTAAAGAGAAACTAAGAAATGAGGTGCTATTACCAAGCCCAAAGTACTCTAGCTGGAAACCGGGCAAAGAGAGCACTTCGGTTTGTACTTCACTTAGCAGTCTCGGCAGAAAACGGAGTCACAGTGTTAATGGTAGTATGGGTGGTGATCATAGTGGAAAGATTCAAAGCCGCAGCTTTATAGGTGATCATCATAGGGAAGAGCCAGCCCCCCCCATCCCAACTGTGCCATCCCAATATTTGGACTGGAACCACATAGGTGGAGCCATCGCTATGGCTAAATCGGGCATTTCCCTCCCTCCGCCGTTAGAGATACCTAGACGGGTGGTAGGACCATATGACAAAATACCCGCGAGTGTGTATTCCTCAAGTGTAAAGTCTGAGGCCCATGGTTTACTCGCACGGAAGTTGAAGGGATTGGACGTGGAGGAACAAGAATGAATGGTAGGCCTGGCTATATCTAAATACGGAAATTCCAAGTTTACTATAGCAGCTTCTTTCTATCATTTTTTCCTTTTTTTGCTTTCTCACTAAGCTGTGGTGTTTGGTGTTTTACTTTGTTTTCTCCGTCGGTGTATTTGTGCATTTTCAGGTGCGGGATTGGTCGTTTATTTACTTATTATTTCTATCCACAGTTCTTACGTTTCGAGTTATCTAAATAACATCTACCTCACTACAAATTGGTTTGTTTTTCCTAATTTTTGTATTTATACTTTGCTCAATCCTTATCTGCCGTTTTTTGGCCTTCGGGAATTTGATGGATAAGGCAAGGCAACCTAGCCAATCATGCGGATGCGGGATGACGTAGTCGCGTGACCGCATGCGTGAGGCTTATGCAGGCAATAAACTCTACTCAATCTATCAGGGGCAGGTTCCTAAAATTGGCAGTGGCTGTTATGCAGTGGTAACTAGTTGTGTACGGATGTAATCACATTGAAGATGGGCTTGGCGCCAAGACACACGTGCAAGGAGGAAAGAACCTTTGGTGTGCATCTCCAGCATTTGTTTGATACGAGCTGTAGCTTCTGTGTATTAGTCCTAGCTCTCCCCCAGCTCCTCTCGCTATAATTAAACCCCTCGCACTCCCAGCTTGAGGCATGGCGGCGGGACCTTTCTAAATAGACTCTGCTTGGCTATTAAACCTGAACTCAGTAACGCCACAGGGTCCTCTATTATGGTGTTGAATGTGTGTATCGATCAGATTTGTATTGGTATGCGTAGCTATCAATGTTTACAACGATAGGTACGTACGGAATGTAGGTGGAAGACGAAGTGACGGCCACGCAGTGATTCGCGAGAATATTAGCAGACGAGCATTGAAAGTACGGAATTGGATGTTTATTCATTGAAATGGGCGGTAATTGGAGATATCTCCAATAGTTATCAATTGGAACGAAGTTTGTTATTATTTCATTTACTGGACATCTTGCACGCTAGAACTCTTGGCGAGGGCAGCCACGTGATTAAACCTGCCAAGTATTAACTATCTACTATCACTCATCCTCAGAACACGCACGAAATCAACGCTTCAAGCACTAATCAAGAACTCTCAGAACACACACCAAATCAATCAAGGTGTCGAAGAGCCTTCGATCCAAAAGTATGGATATCTACGTCAATAGGTGATAGTTGGAGGACCTGTGACCAGTGCAGAGTTGGAAAACTTATCATTAGGTTGACAGGACGTTTCTTCGAGTATCCCATTCAATTGGAGCTAGTACTATATATAAATCCATAGAGTAAACGACGAGAAGAACTAGAGCAGCAGCATCAAAGATCAACAACGGTTGGCACATCTTCATCAACAATTACAGAATATTGGGGTGTCAAATCAACTAGAAGAGCAGTCACAGGATATCAGGTATATATGACAGTCATTATACCTTATAACCCCTCTACACTAGGGACTACTATTAACAGATCAAGCATCTTAGCAGAATGAGTACAAGCTTCACTTCAACCTATTCTGAAGATTCAAGATCAATGTTATCTCTCCAGTCTTCTCCGGAATTGCCTTCTCAGCTAAGTTCCAACCCCCATACGATGACGCCAGTGCACCATCCAGTTCAGAACCCATGATACAACGATCCATAATCTGAATTCAATTCCCACTTTCACCTGCTGATTTTGTTGTAATTTGCGATCGTTGCCAAATCAGGGTGACTACATCGTCGTCAACCTCAGTTACCTTGTATGAATATCTATTCTAAATGCATATACCACAAGCAATTAAATGCCAGTGAGAGCTAGCTGCAGCTGGTATAATCCTGCCTTATGTATACTCCTGCATGTCTGACCATGGATTATATGGTATATATTTAAATAGATTTCGTAAAGGCAGCCCCGAATGGGTTGAGGTAGTAATTACACATCTAAATCAGAATGACGGGAACCATGAGTGATCATCTCAGATTCGAGTACTACCCGAAAAGAAAATATCTGCGAAGCCAGACAACCAATAGGATTAGTCTGGTTGGCACATGCCACTTCAGAGGTGTTGTACTACAGACGGCCAGTAGAGGAACATTTGAACACACTTCAAACTCTCATTCAGATTGCATCTACACCTTTCATTCAAAATGAACACTCAAGGATGAGGTAAGCAATTGGGGGGGGCAGCTGATGAATTTACTCAATCTCACTGCTACAATAAATTCGGACAGAAACAAACTCTGTGACGAACTCAACAACCCAATAGCATTTTCCATTCCTTATTCAATGATGCACCCGAGAAAGAGAAAACGAAAAAAACGAAAGAATACCATGACAAAGTATAAACTCGCATGTATAGAAAAAAAACCCACGCCTATTTCCCTTCCAAGCCTCTCTTTTCCATTTAGAAACACCCACACACCAGCACCATCACACAGCGCGAGACGAGTCATTTACTTAAGCTTCTTCTTGGGGTGAAGGTGGTTAAAGTGTCCACACTTCTTTTTACACTGAATTCCCAGGTATGTTAGCCGGAAATGTGTTGTTGAATTAGTGCTATATTTGTGTGAACAGGGATCCTTACGCAGTTGGTGGCACACGAGCATAGCACTTGCGGCAAATCATCTTCTCACAGTTGTACTTGGAAGCAAGAGCTTTGAGGGAGGGCTCAATGATACCACCACGAAGACGGAGAACCAAGTGGAGGGTGGATTCCTAGTTGTTGCAGTTTGTGTCAATTGTAGGTGCCCTTATTCTAAATTGACCGATGCATGGATAATATAGAGCATCTTCCTCGCATCGCGCTCCTGCTTAGCTGACTCGTACCTTCTGGATGTTGTAGTCCGACAAAATGCGCCCTATCGACGTTTAACTGCGTCGGACGTTTATATTGCGGGACGACCATGTAGGATTCCTCCTTCGGAAACAAGTAGTTGAGGAGTGTATTGTATGGGCCATAGTATTGCGATTCATCGGGTTCACCTCTCGGAAGGGCTGACTGAAACTGCTGAAGGATGTATCTATCCCACGGCATATCGGAATAGGTGTCGTACTAGCCTACACTTTGAATTTATTAGTCTAGACCTGGGAGTGAAGCGTACCTAGAGCGACCTGAATGGTTTAGTCTGGTTACCCGTGAAAGGGTACTTAGTGGTTACGGTTAGCGTAACCGAAGGGATCGAAACGGAGCCGGAGGCGAAAAACTTGGAGAGAACGGAGAAGTGGCGGGGGATACAACCGGGGTGGGATGCGGGCCAAGCCCGACATTTATATGGGGCCCTAGGCCATATTAGGAAATTGCAGGCATCCTGAAAGGGGATATGCACGCTCTCCAAAGAAAGTTCAGTTACCCTAAACCCGACTACATTACGAAACATAAACAGCCATATAAATTTCATGGATTACTGTTTTTACGGGATAATAATATACAAAACCCCAAGCCTGGATGTGGTTGGAATAGTCAATTCCTATTCTGAATCCATATATACCCAAATGTACAACCACAGACATACGAAAATGTATTTTGGCCCAAATAGCAAGAAGCCAACCAGACTTGAGAGAAGATTTAGGAACCAGTCAACCAACCAACACAAATCACCAGAGAGAAATGTACAATATGGCGCGCTGCACGGGAGAAAATATCGTGAGGGAGGGTAGTAGGGTAGAGGGTGCATGTGACAAAAGAAAAAAGCGAAATGGGTGTACAAGAAGCTCAGTAATGAAGTGTATGGGAGTATATACAAGTAATTTAACATTCAAAAGAGAAAAAAACAGCAGTCTAGATCGCCCATTCCTTCTCTAGATGAAACCGGAAATGAAAAAAATGCGCCAATCCACTCCGTTATTATTTTCGCCAACTTTTTTTCAACCATTACTCTTCATCGAGCGGCAGCAACTCCTCCTATTTTGTCACCCATCTCATATTGCTAATTCAGGGCGTCGCCCTCTGCTTCCCACGGCCACCACGCTTCCAATCCCTTTAATATACTCTGGTATAGCACCAACATTGTCCCACTTTGGACACTCGTCCACACCATTCTTGGTCCTACGCCCCTGAACCATCCTTGTATCCCCTCTGTTCGATATATCAACCCTAGTCCCTTATAAATACTACTTGTATTAAGTTTCACAGTCGTAGTACCTGGTTTCGGTGGGGGTGTCGTGCTGGGTGATGACGTCGATATTTTGCGATGTTGCTGCTGTGCCGTATTTGCAGACGGCGCTGTGGCAGTGGCAGTAGTAGTGGCATGATGTGGTGGATTTGTCGACAGGTTCGCTACTGGTGTAGCAGCCATGGCAGAGGGAGTAATGCTAGAGGTGATGATTGTTGTCCCGGGTTCCGTGCGGACTTGAGTCTGAATCCTCGTTTTTACAACGTCCAATGGGCAAGTGATGACCCCAGCGAGTCCACCAGCAGCTCCACCAGTTAGGATTTCAAGACCGATACCAATATCCCGGGAATTTTGATATGATTTGGCCCATTTCTGGAATTCTTCGTAGAAGGCAAATTGTAAAGCCGAGAAGGGCAAATCACGCATAATGGTAGCTTTATAACCGTAAAAGAGAGCAGGGAAGCCTTCGGTGCGTATGATCTATGGGGGATAGAATATAAGCAATGTGGGGTGATTCGTAATGGAAAAAGGGAAGTGGAAACCCACCGTGCGAGTGGCGTCGATAGTGCCCTGGTAATTGTAGCCAGATTTGAAGTAGGGGTTGTTGTAGCGCCCCTGGAGTTGTAAACGAGTTTTTAGAACCTCCGAGGGTACATATACCACCGATGCAAACAAATCACCAACCAAGCCTGCCAATCACACCCAACTGTCAGCCCTCCCACCCCTCCTAACCATCGTTCCCAGTCCCTTTCAGATATAACTAACCTCCAATCAAATATGCAGCTGCATCCGGACATCCCATATCAAGCAAATGCCTTTTCGAGTACTCATATGTTCCGAAGAAAATCATTGTCCCAGGCAAACTCCCCATAAATGCCGGTGCTACTCCTCCGTACAACCCTCGACGGAACCCTTCCTCTCGAAAAATTGTGGTATATGCGTCGCCCATGGTTGAGTATTTCAGTACACTCGGTGCACCCTGTTGCCGAGTCTTGACTGTGTCGAGAGAGTGCATCATCATATCACCAGTGGCACCACCGAAACCTCCGGCTATCATCGCCTGTAAGAACACGAATTAGAGCTTTCTACAATATAAACCCACACGTCTAGAGAGAAGGGGGAAGGCAGAGAAGCTTACATGTAAGTAGGGCGCCCGCCTTGAAGACAAGTCATCATTCTCTCCCTCCACCGCCATGATCCCCAGTCCATGTAGCTGCGCCCCTGCGGGTTCATGGCTGCCTGGCGTACTGGAGGGTATCACTACAGTGCTGCTATTGCTCCCACCACCTCGGTTCGGTGAACCTAGCGAGGATGAGTCCGGGGAGGTTGTGCTAGAGGTAGTGAAGAAGCTTGATATCCGGGATGCCAGGGACATGGCAATCCCCGTCTGTCACGGGACTTTGAGAATTGGCTTCTCGGTGGAGGAATTGAGCTGTCCGAAGGAAAGGCGTCGAGTGCCGGAAGGCACCAGGGAGTCGAGCAGCGGCAGGAGAAATGCTGAAGCTAGGACTCACCTTGTGAGGGCGTTGGGGAGAGCGGTGGGTGGGTATGTTCGTGGAGATAACGTGGGGCAATGTTCAATTTTTCCGGCATCATTTTTTTCTCTTGGCGCCGAACCCGATTGCTGCTTAGGTAATTGTGTGAAGCCTCTCTTGATACTTGTAACTGTGGTTGTAGGTTATGAATATGGAGTATGGGACATATACCGTACGAGGCTGCCTAAGATAGAGTATATCCATCCATAATGCCTTGCAGTCCATATGGATCGGAGTCGGTTGAGGGGAGGCACCCTATCTGCACCACCATCTTAACTTGACAGAGCACCATGCTCTACAGGCCAACCAGATGATTGAAATGGAATCGCGTACTGTGTTGTCCTAAACCCCCATGCTATGTATGAAAAGTAAACACAATACAAGCTAATTCCCCCATCACATCACCTCACATCAGTATCCCCGTCCTCTTCCCTACAAACCTCTTAAACTAAATCAACCGCTCCCGTCATCTCTCCATCTGTGCAACCAAGCAAACACCAGCCGGAGATTCCAGAAGAATACTTTGCATCTGCGTACAAACCCAACCAATTGCAAACATGTCCATGTGGCTTTCGAAAAAGAAAAAAGCCGACCTTGTCGACTTATGCGATGAGCTTGGGCTTAGGTACCTCTCCCACAACCTTTTCTCTCACCTTGTTCCATCGTCAACCCAGCGCGTTTGCGGCATTGCGATCGCCTCAACTGACGCAGTCGAACGCTAGAACCGACGGCCTCAAAAAAATAGAAATAGAGCAAAATCTCAAGCAATACCTTTACCAGCACGAATCTAAGCTTTCCACTCATCCTTCGTTTTCTTCCTACTACGAAACCCTCGCCCGGTCGCCTAACAAGCGAGGATCCCCCCAACCACCTGTCTTCATCAACCCAGTGGATCCAATCCTCCCTGCGGGAACGAAGCGAGAGCGCAGACAGTCGACGAGATTCCAACCTGGGCTGAAGTCAACACAGGGTTACTCAGAGTCTGTGTAGGTCTCTATCTCTGATCCCAGTGGAAGCCAGTAGAGCTGGCGACTGGCGTCACTTAGTGTAACCATCCTCAACAGCTTGACTAACGTAGCTTGCCGTCCGGTACATAGTGAACCAGAGCCAACAATCGCAGTCGCTACCGCTACCCATATTAACGGCATCCCGGAAGAGGGCACCTCCGAGCCCGATCCTCAACATCGTCGGCGTACGGGGTCCACTACCCCCGCCCCTACCCGCCGCAGTGCACGTATTATCCTCAATCACCTGCAAAGCCCCTCCGCCCAGCTCCTGGCCGAACCAGAAACTCCGGCACCACGGATCATCCCTCTCCCTCCATCCCCTGCTGTGGTAGCCGACTTGGTCGAAGCCTCTACTGAAGACATAAGAGCACGATTATCGATCTATCTCCATGAACACCTCACCCTTGCAGTAACGCGCCGTGTGCAATCAACACAGCAATTCCTCAGTAATGTTGTAAGTGTTGCTG
Source organism: Tirmania nivea (assembly GCA_015179035.1). Taxonomy (NCBI): domain Eukaryota; kingdom Fungi; phylum Ascomycota; class Pezizomycetes; order Pezizales; family Pezizaceae; genus Tirmania; species Tirmania nivea. The sequence goes on from WHUY01000021.1 coordinate 736,899, forward strand.
TGCTGGTGCATGTGGTTGAACTGGGAGCGCTGGTTTACAGGCTCATCCCGGCTACTTATCCAGTCACTATCCCCCTAGTCGCTAGTCCAAGCCCGATTACAGTGAACCTCCCCGACCTATTCGCCGTTCTGGAAGGCCGATTTTGGATTCCCGTGTTGACATGGGTAGTAGTCAGCGTGCTGATCCCAGGACTGGTGGGGTATTTCGTCAACTTGACCAGGAGCCCCATAGCCCGGAAAGCCAGCGGTGGTTACGTTTGTGACCCGCTAACTTTTGCTTTGGCTAAGGGACTTCTTGGATGGATTCTGTTCTATCGAAGAACGATTGACTCGGCAGGTTTGAAGGTGGTGGAGGAGGCTGTCGGGAAGGAGGTGTTGGTATTGATTGGGAGTTTGGTAGTTGGCTTAGTGGGACTGTGGGAAGGCTTGATGACTCGATAGATTGATCTGTGCATTTTGTATCATCATAATACCTCTCACCGATTTCAAATTACCATTCATTACTCCAGTGCACACATCTCACGCCTCCTCCGCCCTCTGTTCCTCGATCCCTACATCACTTCATTTTCAGCACATCATCTCTGTCTTCTACTGTCTTGTACTAGCGATCGTTGTGTCTATCCTTCTCTAGTTTGGTTGTATTAGGTTGTCTTTGCTATATTATGGAACTGGCTACTGATTTCAGAGGTGTTGGGATTGTTCGCGTACTGTGTATAGGCTGTGTTGAGCCCAAGTGTGTACAAGTATCGCTTTCTCTTACTTTTATAGCTGGCCTCCTTGTTTGAAATTCATTCGGGGGGTTTGAGGGGCGCAGGGATTCAAGAAGCGAGAATTCCTTTATGATGGAAACAGGAGACAGGTCGCGTGATTTGGTGGTTACGGGATTGTGATATTGGTTTATATGCCTTTCAGCAGGCGAATTATCGGAAATTCGTTTAAGTACTCAGTTAAGTAATATTTTAGTAGCTATACACATGTAGTTGGCTGCCACAAGAAGTCATCATTTTATCTTGCAGCAGGAGGGAGTTAAGATGACAAGGGCTGGATATTAATAGCGCTACCTACTGAATGGCAAAATTGTTTATGCTGTGTGTATTCCAACCTCTGAATTTGACTCATATACTAAAGACCTGAAGCTTTGAAGATTATGGTCGTCAAGATTTTGAGAAACCAGTGACTACCTGTCTCTTCATCTTTCTAATTAAAGCACAAATACGCCTCCCATATCCCACAGTTAACTTTTTCGTTGCGTTCGTAAATGAGCCCCGTGTTCGTGTGATGAGTGCGTCAAACAGAGATAAGAATGCTTTCAAGACAGGCTCCACCTGTGACAACCGATGTGAATCCCGTGACCCTAATCCCATTTGCCCCAAGCGAAAATAAAATCTCCCAAAGACGTTTTTTGTATTCAAAATGACAGTGAAAAGAGACAGTGAAAAACCCAAACCAAATCTGCAAAGACAACAGCTAATGTGGCTTTATCAAGCAGAATATGAAGAGGTATAAATTACTTAGAAGAAGCTTCCTTGACGGCAACAGCGGCTTCCTCGTTCATGGCAGAGATGATGGTGACAAGGCACTCGGTAGAGGCTTTTTCGTACTCCCTGATCCGGTCCCCAAGCTCACCTTCGGGCAGCTTGACGTCGTTCTTTTCCATTCCATCGTTAGATAAAAGTTGAAGGAAATCATCCTCAGAAATGTAGAGCTGAATCCGTAATTTAATTAGAATATATTCCAGTATCTAGTGATGGCAGGAAACCTACGAATTGGTATTCTTCACGTTTGACGTAAGGGACGTCCATGTTGTGGGTGGATGGACACAAGTCCTCAAGTTTCTTTCCAGTGAAAATGTCGAGAGCAACTAGGTGAACCTTTGCGTGACCGTGCTTGCCAGTCTTTGAGGTACTCATTTCAACAATCTTACAGGGCCTGCCCTTGATGACAACGTGACTATAATGAAGTCAATATTACTGTAATAAGAACGGACATCTGATTTGGTAACTGACCCGTTCTTGCGGAGGGCAGAACATTGCATGGGGAAGGTGGCGGAAGCACCGGCAGAGGCCTGCTGGAATTCGTGGTTGTGCTGTTTCAATTATGTTAGCATCGCGCAATAATACCGGCAGCTTCGATTAGATACTCGTGGGAGGAAAAAAAATTGAGAAACGGGTGGGAACCCGAGAGCACTCACTTGATCATCATCAGCCATTTTGATAGATTTGGGCGGAAACCTATGTGTATGAAGGATGCGACTGAAGGAATGAATAAGGGAGGGCGGCGGGTTTGGGGGAATATTGGAGGGAGAGAGTGTTGGTTAAGAGAAGAGGAGCAATTACTTAAGTAACGTTTTTGGTGGTGGGGGGGAGGGTGACCGCAATGCTTTTTTTTGTGGGTGAGGAGGGGAAACTTCGCAGGCTAGCCCATTTACGGGCATGGTACCGTATATTATAATCGCAGGCTTGGCTCAACCCAATTGTCGACTGGCTTGGCGTCGCGAACCATTTTGGAAGTACTTGTAATGTGTTTCTTGAGGATAGGTTATAATTCTTTGTTGTAAGAGTATCACGCACCATAGGGGAGGATGGTATGTAGACGTGCTGTGAGTGCGAATGTGGGGGTCGTGCGGCTCTGAAGTAAACTGTTAGGAATGGGAAGCCGTTACGAGCTACTTACTTATACCTTCATTACTCACCAATTCGTGACCCGCGCGAACACTCACTCACCAAGGTCGCCAAAATGTGGAAGCCGGGCTGGCCAGGCGCTGGTCATCCTTCTCAAATTGGTACCTCCAATGGCCGTTCGTTCTCTCCTGGTCCTGCCGGCCGGAGAAGACCTCAGCCCACTCCGAGGTCGTCTTCCCTCACAATGTCTTCAAACATATCAACTACGTCTCTGCCAGGTACACGGGCAACTAAGCGAAGCACAGCCGCGCCACCGGTAGGCCTTAGAGATCCGTTAGATGTTTTGGGAGAGATTCTTGGAATCCAAACAAAGCTACTAGTAAGCGCGAACCGCCCCTTGGTTAGAGAGGGTGGGCTCACATATGTTAGGAACCGAATGAGCATAAACCACACCTGAGCGGCACGAAACTGCAGATGGAGGACGACATCGATTTTGGGGAATTGAGCCTCGAAGAGTATGCAAATCGAGAAGAGCTCGAGAAATCTGAAGCCAATCCCGATAGCTACAGTACGCAGTCTGTGGAAGAATGTAGGTTGGGCCCCTTTCGTACCATTTGTATGGCGGCTAGCTCATCTTATGGCAGATGAGAAAGAGAAGGATAAGTTTCATGACCTTCATCGGTCCGTCAAGGTTAGTTCATCCAGATGGTGGCCTCCGTTTGTGTACTTAGGAATTTTGCAGGCCTGTGATGAAGTACTCAAAACGGTGGAGTCGTACTTGTCATCATTTCAGACAGACCTTGGGCTCGTCAGTGCTGAGATAGAAACGCTGCAAACTCGTTCCCAAGCTCTCAACCGGAGGCTAGAAAACCGAAAGGTATATAAAATTGCTCGAGTAACTGGCCCAGAATCGCAGGTTGCTGAATTATCTCCCAGGCCATGGAAAAACTACTTGGCCCAATAGTGGAGGACATAGCACTTCCCCCTCATGTGGTGCGGAAAATTGCAGAAGGAGAGATCAATGACAGCTGGATTAAAGCTCTGCAACAAGCGGAACAGAAAATCAAGTCTGTGGAGGCCCGGGACACTGAAAATATCAAAGCTATTCAAGATGTCAAGCCTGAATTAGATAGAATCACCAATAAGGTACCAGGACCCTGGACCCTGGCATTGCTCTATACTAACTCTTGGGGGAGAAAAGGTTATAGAACGTGTAAGAGAATACTTCGTGACCAGGATTAAGGCCCTACGAGTCCCAAATGTAAATGCTCAGCATATACAACAAACTGGTTTCCTTAGGATGAAAGAACTTTTTCTCTTCATGGCTCATCATAGCACTCAGTTAACTGACGAGATAGGCCAAGCATATATAAACACTATGCGCTGGTACTACCTAAGTCATTTCCAAAGATACCACAAATCCTTGGAGAAACTGAAAGTGCATGTTATGGAAAAGTATGACACACTTGGTCAAGAAGATTTAACCAAAAGAAGTGAGTTAAGTTTTCCTTCCACTATGGCCCCGCTAATTCAATGGACAAGGCAATTTAATTCCATCTTTGAAGTCCACTCCAATTATTGCGCATGACTCTTTTGGGCTAGGTAGGCGCATCGAGACCTTACGGAACCGAGAGCATCCTCCCCTCAAAGCTGCGTCAATTGAGGATGACAAGGCTGTGCACTATCTTGAGGTTCCTTTCAGGCACTTCAACTATGCCTTGATGGAAAATGCGTCAGCAGAGTACACTTTTATCACAGAATTCTTCTCCTACAAATCATACGAACAGGCATCGATTATGTTTCAACAAATATTCGGACCTACATTTACCCTCGGGCAATCGTTCACAAAATCTCTCGTAGAACAGAATATGGATGCTCTCGGAATTATGCTCGCTGTAAGGCTTAACAATCAGTTTGCATTTGAGCTTCAACGGCGGCGCGTGCCGGTCCTGGACAGTTATATCAATGCTACCAATATGCTTCTCTGGCCCCGGTTCCAGATTGTAATGGATGCCCACAGTGAGAGCTTGAGGAAATACAATCCAAATAGCACCCTTGGAGGGAGTCGTGGCACTCTAACCTCCGGAGACCCCAAGCATAACACGGCACCGCATTTATTGACTCAAAGGTTTGGGCAATTTCTTCACGGGATTCTTGCTTTGAGCTCAGAAGCAGGAGATGATGAACCAACAGCCAATGGGTAGGTTCTTAAACTTCAGTGGAACAATGAGGATTACTGATTTTTTGGTGAAAATAAGTTTGGGGCGATTGAGAGGGGATTATGAAGCATTCTTGACTAGGCTTAGCAAAGTTTTAACCGATGACCGGAAGAAGGAGAGGTTTATGTACAACAATTACTCCCTGGTACTCACTATCATAAGTGTATGTGCCTCTCCAGTGCGATATTTACTCACCGCTCACATTCCTCCTCTCACAGGATACGGATGGCAAACTCGCTGCAGAACAGAAAGAACATTTTGAGGCACTAAAGAGGGCGTTCCGGGAGTAAGAAAGTTGATACTGAAACGCGTAGTAATATTGCATTTACAAGGCGGCGTTATTTTCCGGCTTTGGAACTTAATTGAATATAATATCATGCTGTCTTTTTATTCAATGATCACTTCTATCACGTGCCTCGCTTAATATTTGCAGTTGCTGCACGAGCTCAGCATCTACTTCGACCTCTATACCAATGTCAGCGGAGGATAGTTACAGGCGACTCAACCGATGCGGCATCGATAATTGCAAGACAACATTATATTACCTAGAAGACGGCCAATGGTTTTGTAAGAATGGCCACCGAAGAGAAGTAACGCCACTGGTGATTTCTAAAAAATGGCAACATTGATCTGACTCTGCCAACAGGGCGAACTTGACCTCGAGGAGGATGATGAATTGAATGCACAAACTCAAACTGGGGCCAAGGCAAAAAAGGCAAAGGATCAGGAGAAGGAAGCGCCAGCTAAAGTTCTACTTGGAAGGAAAGGGTTCGAATTGTATTTGAAATGTATCCAGTTGATACTTAGGAAGCAAGTTTGGGTGCTTGTGCATGAAAAGGGCTTTCCGGCGCAACTTGAGGTATGTTTTGTGGTGTTTATTCACGTAACTGTGAGTTGCCTGACCGAACTTTCATTGCTAGACAATAGTCCGTGATTTGTGGGCACTCCGCCTCCAAAAAACCTTGGGGAAGCCGAAATGCTCTACCCCAACGGCCGCAGCTTCAGGCGAAGAGTCAACTTTCCAAGATCCTAGGGATGAAGATACCGGTAGGGTGCCTACAGAGGCAGCTACAGACACAAAAACATATTCTTCTGAATACTGGTCTAGTGAGATTGAAGTCGACAATGCTGTCGCTGAGGAAGCTGACCCCGTCAAAAGGAATTTGCTCAGGAGGAATAAGAAGGCATTTCAAGTGCCAGGATTGATTATCACCATTGGGTTATGCTACCTTGGAGCAGTGATGTTGAAGGTGCCAGTGTAATTGGGGGATATGTATAAATGGGTGGAGAGCCAGGAGCTGCCGTATAAGGCTACCTTGAAGGAGATCCCAGAGAATATGAAGAGACTGTTGTCTGGGGCATATATTAAGGCCTTACATCCAACGGTAAGTTTCGCCCCACCTGACTGCGATGCAAGTCAGTTTCTCGGGACTGACAAGTGTGGGTGCTGAATAGACTCGTCTCAATCCTGACCCGTGCACAGATATGTAGTATCGGAGTAGTCTGGTTGGCAGTTATCGCAGCTATATAGTATTAGTTTATATTGTACATAGCGCACTTCAACGAAAACACCCCGCGTCTTGCTTTCCCCACCACCTCTACGCAGGGGTTGTGCGACCAGATCAACTACGGTACAGCGCTGATAGCCAAATCTCTGTATGCATCCTCTATGTTCGCATAACCTACATCAAAGTCTCACCTCATATCCACATTACCTCACCATTTGCATAAAACTCTATGACGAAGCCCGAGTCCACTGAAGGTGAGTGCATGGCCCAGCCTATGCAATAAGGCTGGCTCGGCTGCATGCGCGGAGTTGGTAATCCTTAACAGTCAAAGTAGGAAGAAGCTCACCATCTTCAGCAGGGATGTTACCCTCAGAAAATCACCTCTCCAGTCGCTTGGGGCATTATGACTCCGGCCTTATGCTATAAGACAGGTTCAACTTCATGAGTTTTTCGTATTTCGACAATTTCCTATCGATTTCTGCGGCGAAGACACGACACAAAATCACGGATAAAATATGCCGCCAGATTGTGGAACAGGAGGGCCACTCCCCGAAGACAAGCAATCATCGAGGAAACCTTCCCTGCCATCCATGCTGAATCTATTATTTTCCGTTTGAGCGACTTTGTATGTATATAACCAAATAAAGGATCCCGCCGGCATCGCTCTTTTGTTGGGAACTGATCGAGGCAGAGGTGGGTAATTCCACTCATGGCTAAATCTACGAAAAACACACCTATCAATAATTAGTTTCAAGATTTTCTACTACAGTCAAAAATATTCACAATTCAGTGGGAAGGGTGAGTAATATGTATTTAGGACGACCGAGACTACTGCCGGGGAAGCATAAACGTGGATGGAAAGGATGCCCATGTAGAGATGGCGGTGCGCAGTTTACGGAGCACAAGGCTAACTTTCAAAGGGCTTATGCCGACCAGACTAGATAGATATAGCAATTATTGGTTGGGCAGATCGAGGACGTTGCAGCTGGTGGAGCTGGGGATGGAGCACAATAATGACGTGCATCAGGAACCGCTCACTATTCGGAAGATCAGATAAGGAATTGGTAGCTAAGAAGTTGTAATGGGCGTGCGAAGGGGGTACTGGGCTGCGGGGAACTTGAAGCCGGCGAAAGAAGAAGTGAAAAAGCCAGAGAAGTATGAATTAGGAGATAAGGTGTGGAAGGAGAATCTCGATATGATGATGCAAGAGGATTTGTTTCCGTGTTCGCTCCGCGCGATGGATTCATCCATGCGGTTTTATGATTAGAATTTTTATAGGTTGAGAACAGACCCTAAGGTTACCGCGGGAAAAGGCAGGAGGCTTGCTAGTCCGGTCGCACTACCTCTCGGCCCAGCTAGGGGCTTGCGCGATCCGATTGATGGACCAGGCCGTGGAAGTTCGTGGAAGGAGATCTGATGAATTAGAGATTAAAAGTGGCTAGTTGGATGTGTTGTGTTGTGTGGCCAAAAAGTTGTTGTTTTCCTGCTGGATTTCTTATCTTGTGTAAACGGAGAACACCTGGGCTTGTGGTTTCTCTTTTCGGAGGCACTTACCAACATGTGGCCCGGGGAGGGCAGAGTGAGGTTACCCTGAAAGTTTTAGTTCAAAACTGCGATGCATAAGCTGCGCAATCGCAACCACAAACTACAAACGTAAAGTAGTAACTTTGTATATAAGGATGACTAGGATGGAATGGTGTTTACGTGACCAGCACTTCCTCGGTGTTGAAATCATTCAGGCTGGGAACAACAAAATGAAACGTCCATTCAGTTTCTAAAAGCCGTTATTACTTCCATCCTCACACGCTTAATACCTAAGCAAATCTCTCTTCCAGCGCGACTCCCTCGCTCTTTCTAGCTCTACTCAAGATAGTCATTCCAGCACATCACAACCCAGTATATGTGAAGATAAAAGTGGAAAAAAAAAACACTGCTCCCCTTGAACTCCCCCATCACCTAAGCATTCTTCCCTGCATCCTCCTTCAATGTCACAATCCTATTCAACACTACCTTTCCCCCAGGAACATCACCCGAATCGGTATCCATGGCAAAATACCCCACTCTCAACGCCTGAAATCTTGTACTCTCCTTCCCCACAACCTTCTTATCTTTCTCTCCCTCCCTCTCTGGCCACGGCGCCCGCCTCCTAACCTCCTCAAACCCAAGTTCAATTATGGCCTTCCCAAAAATCTCCTCACTATTAGGATTAATATCCGCCAGGAACCCATCCGGATTACTTTCCGGATCATCAGACTTGAAAAGCTGATTGAATAATCTCGCCTTGACTTGAATCGGAGAGTTCTTCTCCGGGCAGTGAGCGACCCATTGGATGTACGTCTTTGGCTTGACGAACGTCGGTGCGTCGCTTTCGTAGTGTGCACGGATTTCAGTGATAAGTCCGTTAGCCGAGTCTTTAGTGAAGGAAGTACATCTAATAGGATATGGCACCTTAAATAACCCGACGGACTTGCCCGGAGCAAGACGGAAGTAATCTCTCGAATCTACCTCCCTAAAGTCTGATCTATCAATATACACCTTCCTGGTAAACGGGACCGCATGCTCCCCCATTTTCGGCACACCAGGCTTAAATGGAACACTAAAGCTCTCATAATAATCTTCGGGTAGATTCTCAATAATCACTGGCACTGGATCAAGAACCATCATCAACCTAGGGACAGTTTCCTCAAGGTACTTCCTAATCGAGTTCTCAAATCGCTTGATTTGGATATTCGTAGTTGCAGTAGTGACGCCGAGTTCGTTGACAAAGGAGAGAATAGCTCCTGGTGGGACACCACGGCGACGAATAGCGACGAGCGTATAAAGCCGGGGGTCGTCCCAGCCGCGGACATAGCCTTGGTTGACGAGTTTAGCGATCTTGCGTTTGGACATGATGGTCCCGGTGAGGTTGAGACGGCCGTACTCGGATTGCTGGGGGCGGTAGATCGCGAGGGCATTGCAGAGCCAGTCATAGGACTGGCGAGAGTTGATGAATTCGGTGGTACAAAGAGAGTGTCTATATACTCCCCAATTAGTAATCCCTTGTGTCTATATCTTTACCAGAGCATGTCTTGAGAATTGTGGGGGGTTTACGAGATGTTCTCAAAGCTATCGCACAAGCAATGAGTAAAGTCATAAGTAGGGTAGATCCTCCACTCGTTACCGGTCCTATGATGTGGCGTCTCAAGGATACGATATGCAGTTAAATCCCACATCTGAGGGTTACCATCCTCAAGATCTTGCTTCATACGAAGCATGGCCTCCTTCGGCTTATATTTGCCATCCCTCATAGCTCTAAACTCCGTCAGGGACTCTTCAATAGGACGGTCACGGTGAGGGCAGGCATATCTCGGGCCACGATTATCCCCCCCGCGCTGGTGGTGGACCTCTTCAGCAGTACAGTGGCAGACATAGGCCAATCCACGTTTCGTGAGATCCTCCGCAAGATCATACAGCCTCTGGAAATGGTCGCTGGAATAAGTTATCTTATAAGGCTTAAATCCAAGCCACTCAACAATCTCCCTAATGGCAACGAAATAGCGTTCCTCCTCAGCTTCAGGGTTGGTATCATCGTAACGAAGATAACATTCGCCGCCGTGGTATCTTGCAAACCCGAAATTTATAGCAATGGCCTTGCTGTGTCCAATGTGAAGATATCCATTGGGCTAGAGACAGAAACGTTAATTTCATGCTACTCCAGATAATGTAGGACATGGCACACCTCTGGTGGGAATCTCGTGTACACCTTGCCTCCAGTCTCCCTCAAGTGCTTCTCCCTGTTCTCCGGAACGATCTGATAGTTTCCACCTGGCTTGTGCAAGGCGGCCAGGAACCCTTCCTCAAACATACTTGTAGTGTTCAATGGATCCGAAGCTGCTGGCTTAGCGTCCTCCTTCCTGCCCTTCCCAGCTGCTGTTGCTGGCTTTGCCTTCGCCTGCCCAACCCATGGAATCAGTAAAGGCCACTTCCAAATCCCGCAAGACAAAGATAACCTTTTTCTTCTCATTATCCCTTTCATCCTTTGGCCCAATCAACGCCTCAAACTGTGCGTCCACCTCCTGCTTTACTTCCAATGGCGGTGCCCACTTCAAATCCGTCGTATTCTTCAACACCGACAACGTCTCTTGCGCAATCCTATACCTCTCCTCCATGATCCTCTCCTTATTCGAGTCCACATACTGCTTCACTATTGCTGTAATCTCCTCTTTAGTGAATTCCACACCAACACCACATTCACGCTCGAAAACTTCCTCGCTATACTCCCCAAGTTTCCCCTCGGCCTCTAACCCTCGTAAGTGTTCCAGTGCAGCCTGGATTTGGACATTAGTTTTGAGGCGCCCGTCGATAATGGCTTTTGTGATGACTTCTCGCTTGGGGCATTGAGCTTCTTTGGTCTGAGTGGCGAGGTATGACAGGCCTTTTGTGACGTCGGGCTCGGGTGTAGAAGTGAGATTCGCTTCATTGGCGATTCCAGTATAGGCGGTAGTGAGCTTCTTATTTTTCAACGTTTCTTGGATGGCTTTCTCTCCAAGACCCAGGGCCTGAAATTGAGCAAAGAGAATTGCTTCGTCTGCCATGATTGTACGGAATACTGTGCCTGTGTTTATGAGATGCCTTGATGTAAAAGGACACTGAAACTCTACGTTGGGTCAGTTGCAGGGAGGATAGTGGGGCATGAGAGGGATCAGCGTATGTATATATCAAGGGTGCAGTGAGTCACCTCACACCAGACGATAAGCTTTTACGACAGAAAAGGCACGATACAATTACAATGTCACTTGCCTAACTGTGCTGTGATATATGCTCCACACAGGGCTTGGTCTTAACATATCGCAAAGCAATTGATATGGCATTCCCTATCGCAGCGCACTTGCAGCTCTGGTTGGGGTCACCCACCAATAGCGTCCACCGGGCGCCAGAATTAAGCAATCAATTTCCTCATGGCCCTGCCGAGACAAACCCTGAACCGTCCATTAATCGTACACCGTTCGCACTGCCTATATAACATACAAACTTACTGAAGTAAGTATTCAAGTACGCAAATTGAGCGCTCAACCCAGAGTGCATCAAGTTGTGATAAAACAACACGATGAAAAACGTAAAACTCTGCAGTGATATATCTCGGTGCCCCAATAACCCCAGAAGCAAAGAGAGAAAGAGGGAAAAAAAAAGACGTGCGCCATCATACCCAAAGCAAATGTAAAAATGATTAGAGTGAAAAAGCCAGGCCCAATGAAAGATGCGCACAAAAAGGAGAAGCACAACAGATGACCAAAGGATGTAAACATGCGAACGACATGCTCCCACATGTTAATTGGGCCTCACGCTTTCGTCGACTTTCCGGAGGAATGACGATAGTCTTCCCGTGTCAACCTCTGTTGGATCGCTTTCCACAGCCTCAAGCAAGCTATGCAGCACCCCATCAACTTCGTTCTCAGGCACACCTGTACACAATGCCACCACCCGCCTGAACCTCTGCTCCAAATCAGCGGATCGGTCATGCAACGCCCCGGCCGTCTTTTTTAACCCTTCAGAGTTCCTCTGATAAGCTTCGACCCTAGTCCGCAATGCCGATGTTTGTGGGAGTGACTTGAGCAGTTTTATTTGTGCTTCGGATAGTTGAGCCGCGCTGTTAATTCCAACAACCTCCTCTGACATCCTAAAAGGCTCATCTGGCTCGGGGTGCCTCACACTCTGTGATGAAAGGTTGATTCGCAACGCTTCAAGCTTGCTCTGACAGAATGCCCGCTCCTCGTCCAACGCCCGCCTCAAGTTCTGGCAGTTCTGCTTCTTCTGTGCATGGTCATTGACCAATTTCCTCAACTGCTCCAGCTTCTGCTCTTCCTCTTTGTACCGCCGTGTAGCGTTTTGAAGCTGAGAAATAGCAGCATTGTGCTGCTGCTGCTTTTGCTCAATCTCGTCTCGGAACTCCTTGTCCAAGCCACTGATGACTTCTTGGACCGCTGTAGTAGACGAGGAGCGATTAGCAAGGGCAAGTAATCGAAGGTGTATGAGCTGAATCTTACAATCCAAGATGTCTCGACTCTTTTGCACCACGGCTTGGGAGACGACCCAGGTCTGGTCGCGGGTATTCGGTGTTGGTTCTCCTCCGATCCCAAAGTCGATTGGTCTTAGCCCGGCCCTGTTAGAGATCTTGGAATCTGCTCCGATATCGAGCAGCTGTTGGATGATGAGCTTATTCCCAATCCGGGCCGCGATATTGAGAGCAGTGTCTCCATGCTCATCCTGAGAATTCACGACCTCGCTGATGAATTTAGCCAGACCCATCTCGTTGGACTGAGTATGACTACGCGATGCACCATGTTTGACAACGAACTCAAGGAGGCATTCCAAATAATATCGACTATCTGCACTCCTGCCCTTCATGCCGGATTTGATTGCAATGTGGTGCAATATCGTTCGCCCAGCCTTGTCCGCAAGTGGAATTGTTGGGTACAAGAACTCAAGCAGGGCTGGGAAGGAGTTTTGCGTGTAGTTATTTGTGACGAAGCAACCACGCACTAATGCCGTTTCCCCAGCATCATTGATCCTGAATATTGATGCACCTCGCTCAATGAGTGTCTTGAGCAGTGACACTTTGGCGAGCGACGCAGCCCAGTGTATGGCAGCACTCCCGTTCGCATCCATCGGAACGTCAATTTCGTCCGGCGTCAGATTCCCGAGCAAAGCTGAGTAATCCTTTATCTGTTCTCCTTCCTTCTCAACAAAGAGGTCCATCAATATTTGGCGTACACCGTCTAAATTCGGTATCTTCCGGTGATCTACCGGCGGTAACGGCTCCGCTGGCCGTACTGTCAAGATGGGATCTATCTTGACGGGTGGCGGAGCCCCCACCCTAGGCTCTGGGCGTGGGCGCTTCATAGGCGGCTCCTCGTTCTCCTGTTGCGGATCCTGATACGAGGGCACGACCTGGGATGCATATGCTGAGTCGGGTTGAGACTGAGAATATGAGAAGCTTTCCGCAGTTGGCATACTTGGTGGTGGGGGTGGCGGTGGGGGTGGCTGGATGTACGTCTCTCGTTGGGGCTCCTGCCTCACCATCGTCGTCACCGTCGACAGATTCGATGTTGCTCTGGATGGGGGTTGCCTGGGTGTTGGAGAGTCCACTCTTGTCCTATTGAGTGTAGCGAAGGCATTGGTGACTGTTGATGATATTGGAGGAAAATTAGGACCAGTAGAGCCATTTGTCTTGTGGTACATGCGCTTACGCTTCGCAGCCAGTGCCTGTTCCTTTGTAGGCGTGGTGTCCAGCTTATCTGTGTTATTCATCTCAAAGTTGAGCAGCGGGGCCAAGAGGTCGTAAACGCCGTATTCCTTGCAGAATTGCACACCACGAGTATGCTCAATCCTTTAAAGTGTTAGCGGTTGTATATATCTAAACAGGGCAAGATAGCATACCAGGTTCCTTGGTACTTCCCATAGCCTCCTTGCACCTTCTCATGCACTCCATTTAAAATCTCCTTCTCCAGCACCTTAGTCCTCTTCCCCTTTTCAATACCAGCCACCTTCAGAATCTGGGTTGCATTTAACCAAGAGTCATTCCGTCTCCTCATCACAGCCACATTGTTCACGGTCATCTCATACACTGATATTCCGGAATACACAGCCTGATAGGGTGGGAAGGGGTTAGGAAACGGATCAGCTATCACATCCAATAAAACAAGGACACAGATGTACCAACCGTGTATATCGTCGGCGTAGTAGTCCGCTCAATCTGTTGCACCATTGGCGGAGGCGGTGTGCCGGCCGGTGTCGAGGTAGAGCTATTGAAGGAGGCATTTCCCAGGAAACTCGCTGTCGTCAGCGTCGACGAGCCGCTCCGAGCAAATGTCGGAGGGGCCCTTGTAGCCATTTCTGTTGGAAAAATTTCGCAACGTTGCAGGCCGACTCTTGCTGTCTTATGCTGTCTCGCTTTTATTTCTTTTTATCAATTATATGCGTAATATCCTTCGTATAGAATTCTGGAAGTTTATATGGATGTTTTAGAGGCCCTCGGTCAATCGCAAAGTGAGGAGGCAGTGCGAGTGGGGAAGGCTTGGAGGGATCGAGATGTGAGTAAATGGGCTTCCCTCTGCCGACTTCAGCAGGAAGCTGTAATTAAGGGCTCCTGCGCCAAGGATCTTCACGCTGAAATGCGGGTCTTGCGGCCGGAGCGACGTGTTGGGAAGACGCGTAGGGCCGGCGAAGACGCGAGCCAGAGAATTTTTCGCGATCAACGAAGTGAGAGCACGATGCGTTGCGACAAAGGAATGCGGTAGCAGGAGGCGGGGAAACAGGCAAGACGCAGCTCCCTTCTAACAATGAGCGTGGCGGGAGACTGACTCCTGCTCTTCCTGCTCTGCTCCCGCTTGCTTTTGGCCCTTTGTACGTATCGCAATGTTGCACGTCGGCTTCTAGTTGTCCCAGGTCTTGGGTGTGCAAGCTCACTCAATGGGAACGGTGGAGAGCACCCGGCACTACACAATATGCACACCAGATGCCTGCAGATTTCATTTAAACCCCCGTCTATAAATATTCTACATGTGCAATAAAGAGACCGAATACACTAAGTACTGTACATAAGTAGGTATGGACCTACAGAGAGTACTTATGCGTGACCGCAAAATATCGACCGCCACGCGCCAAGACTCGATTCCCTCCCAGACTTGCAACTGGGATTTGCCGCAGGCAGTTACCCTCACACACCCAACCATATAATCCCACCATGTTGCTCCGAACACTCTTCACATCTCCCTGCCGGGCTTCTCCATGTCGAATGATAAGAGCCATATTTCCCTCCTATTACGCTTCCTCCTACTCCCAGCTTGCCGACCTTGGAAAACCTAAAGACAAGCACCACCATGACCTTGCCAGCTTCAGAGCCTATGCAGAGTCGACAGGCCTCGACCCCACTAGCACACTCTACCGGGGAACCGTATATGAGTTTGTCCTCCTCAACTCTTCCCTCTTACCATTCACTGCATCAACTCTTCCCTCTTACCATTCACTGCAAAGCTAATACCCCCTCAAATGGCAGATACATAGCCTCCAATGCCCTCTATCACAAAAACATGCACCTCATCCGCACAGGCGGCAAATCCGACCGCGGCATCGATCTCCGTGGTGAGTGGCACATCCCACTCCCACCGGCAATTCTTCCCACGCCACCAAACCTCGACTCTAGCTCTTCTCCCCCAGAATCCCCCATCACCCGAACAAAAGCCATCCGCATAATCATCCAATGCAAAGGCCACACCACCGTCCCCCTCGGCCCCAACATCGTTCGCGAGCTCTCCGGTACCCTCGCCTGCGAACTCTCCACAACTATTGGCTTTCTAGCCTCAATGTACCCCTGTACCAATGGGACCCGAAATGCCATTCGCTTTATTCAAAAGCCGATGGGGTATGTGTGTATTTCCAACAAAGGAGTGGTGAAACAGCTTGTTTGGAACCGGTTAGCTTCTGAGTTGCTAGGTTCGGGAATAGGTGTAGGCGTGAGATACTTGAACTCTGAGGTTGGAGAAACAAATGTAGATGGAGAGTTGGAGCAGGAGGTGGTGTTGATGTTTAATGGGGCGGTCGTCGATGGACTATTATCGAGGGGGTTGGAAGTGGAAAGGCGGCCATCGAAAAAAGTGAGAAAGTTGATGCAAAAGGAGGCGAGTAAGAAGGCGAGCAAGAAATCAGGTAAGAAAGTGAGTAAGAAAGAGAGTATATAATATTTGTCAAGTATGGCTGTTTGTCATCTTGGGGGATGCGGTGCGTAATCAGTAAAGCACTACCAATAGTCCAACAAAAAGTGCTTAGGAATTATGTATCTACTTACTTAAGGTACATAAGTATTCAATCTCTTACTATAACTCAATCTAAAAGTATTAAGTACCTAAGAGAAGTTTAGACTGCTATATTCTGTAGTCTGGTTGAACGACGGCTGTGGTGGTTATCAATCGAGAGATGCGATATTGCTGTTAACTATGTACAAGAGTAATAATGAATGAGTCTCTTTAGGGCACTAGGCATCGAACGAAATAATACAATACATTCAGAAGTACCCTCAGCTGCTGCTACGATGATGAGACGCGAGCACTTCTGTCGCTTATTTGAACCCCACCTTGTTTGCCATGAGCCTTCCAACGTGTGTTTAATTACTGTTGGGGAATTTGGAAGGCTGAACATAATGTGCGTGAAGATACTCCTCTGCATTTGAAGATGTGATTCCTAATGAAGTAAACACCTTTCAGTGATAACTGTTGATGGAGATATTACACTAGAATGTGTGGATCAAATAGCAAAGTTTATGCAAACCCCTCTATTTGAAGGCTTAGGGTAGATAGAAGACAGTGCCAAAAAGTCGGAGATACGGCTCCCTATCCATCGTTTCGAACTATGTATTCCACCAATCTTTAATGCTCTAAGTATCTGTAAGCAGATAAAAGATGAAATAGGGCTATTTTGGATTAGACGGTGATTCTCTATTTCTAACTCAGGCTGTCAATCTTCCTGCAAGTCCTAGGAGTTTTTTGAGCATGCAAAGATTAAATCAAATCCTAGGAAACAAGTAACGTCACAACTATTCACTAGCCAGAAAGGCTTGCAATCAGACTACCGAAAGACAAGCTATATGAGACGAGTGGATTAGTTGCCCGGAAGTAACTGATGAGTTACCTGGAGAACGTTCTCTGCATAATTGGCGGGCCATCGAGCAGCAAATACAATACAATGAACTCTTCTTCAAGGTGGGAGCAAGAACTGGCACTACAGTAGGATGCCTTAACGGAAGTAGGTTTGATATTTTTCCATGTTATGCAGTTGAGGTAAATGTGGTCGTCACACATTCATTATGGTGTATGGGGCTTCACATACCACAACCGTGAATTGCCTTTCTGTGGCTCAGGGAGTGGGGTGTTTGGGGATGTTGATACTGTTGGGCTATTGGATGGTATTACGACAATTAGACTCATGATTCCCGAGGTTCTATCATTTGACCAACTGAGGAAGAAACCTGGACAGGAAAGGGTTGTTGCTTGAACTACCATTTTTACCGCCTTTTTTTCGTTGCTCTCATTGAACTTGAAGATATGGCTACTTGAAGCACACGGCTGTTTTACTTGGTCATGATGATATCGACCATCAAGTTCAAGCGAAGGCCTTGCGTATTGCAATTGCTTCTGAACTTTGTTTATGAAAGAAGGCGAGGTGCTGCTCCCTCAGAAGAGGCGTCAGTATAGTGAAATGTCTTGTCTACAGATATCGCCTGGATAAAGCTGGGTATACACCTATCCGTTAACATTTGTACTTGATAATAGTCTCACATGTAACTTTAGAAGTATCAATTGCAAAGAACCACGGCTTGTACAACAAATCACATCTGTGAGGGTCTAAATCCATATTGTAAGGTTAAACCATGCTCCACCTCGTCTGGCACCATTCACCACTTGAAACCCTCTTCTCCTGTGGGATGGCATGGGGTACTTCACGGAAGCCTCCACCCAATTCACATCAACCTAGTATACATCAATGTACCCATCCCACCCCATTCTATCCATAATTTTTTCTAGAATTTATTACCCTGAACCACTCGGCCCAACCGAAGCCTAGATTAAGCAGTTCACCTTGAATCAACTCTGACTGTAGGAAAAACGATTATAATGGAAAAAAACATTTCTTCCAATTACCATTATTACTTGAGCGCTTTGAGCCACCAATCTCCCTCCCCACAGCCACGCCCCATAGCTAATCTGACTCATTACTTTAGTTTAAGTACTTCCCTAACATCAACCCGGTTTTCTTATCACCCTATTGCCTTCAAAAAAACATAATCAACAAACAGCAGCAGCAGAAGCAGCCTCTAAATATATACAAGTGAAAAAGGTAGCCAAAAACAGAGAATCCCCATATTCAACCCCTACGCCCTCACGCATATGCCATGCTACGCCATGAAAGTAAGCACAAGCAAATGATTTCCCTGCCGCACTCCCACACCCCATATCCCACACATCCAAACCCCAAATTCGTATTTCTCTTCCCACTAAATTGTAGACATTAAACGTTAAAGCTATTTCATGATTCTGATTGTATTGACATTCAGGAGGTATTCCGGTGATCGTCGTCCGAGGAGGCAATGGTGCTTCGAGTTTTTGGTGATCGTATTTATGCAGCTCAGTATGCATGGTATCCGTATTATCAAGTCGATGTGCCGAAACCAGACAGCGGCGGTGTCTCCCTATGAGTACGAAGGGGGATATGGAAATGAGAGCCGAAAAAGGGTGGAAAAAATTTCATCAAAGAAAAAAAGACTAAAAATTCGACATGGAATCGAACAGTTGAAGAAAAGGAATAAAAAATCAGAAAAGACATGAACTCCAACTCCAAACACACAAACTAAAAAGTGGGAAAAAATACATATGGCACCAGTGTCATGATAAATACAAAGGAGCCCTGTCATCAGAATCGCTAAAGAAAGGTCAAAAAGGGACAGATGAATACAAAGGCTCCTATCCTAGGTGAGTACTCCTAGGACACCTTTTCCTGCCTACTCCTCCTCTAGAGGTTTAAACATCATAGACATAAAAAAGATGAACAAGTACTAACACTGCGACGCCCGAGCCCTACTCCGGCCTTTGTTTTGAACCCCCAGCTTCCTCGTCATCATTGAATAGCTCGAGTAAGCCACTGGTGGTTGACTTAGCTTTACTAAAGTGCACAGTTACAAACCATGCTACCACAACATTGACAAGATGGTGGAGCCGGTATGCGTATGTCACTCCCCAGATTCCTGCATAGAAGGCAAGGAAGGCTAGGAGGATATCTGTTACTAACCATAATCTACATCCATACACACTTTATTAGCATAAGGCACGAGTTCTATTAGCGGATGCTGGAGGGTAAGTACTAACCTAGTGGTGACACGGGGAATCATCTTCCCACTTGTTAATGTCTCAACAAGCAATATAAAGGGTACAATTGAAATCAAGTTATGATGAGAAGAGAATGGTGTAAGCCAATGCACCGCCAGATTATGTATCCAGACAACCAAGACCGGTAGGTTGATTGGTAGAATCCACAACATGAGGATCATTATCGAATGGGTATAATGATAGAAATTCCATTGCGCACTGTGACGATCGCTAGCATTCTGTCAAAGATAAGTTAGCATTTAACACCTTTCGAGGCCAACAATCTCTTGCACTTACATTATCATGGGCGTATTTCAACGCTCTGACTGTCGTCGCCAGCTGTACAATGCATGCCACCAAGTATGCAAACTGGTATGGAACCACAAAAGCCACAAACGATAATAAAACTAAAGTAGTCATGACTCTCCTCTTGGGGCTACTCGCCACAAACGCAGCTACAATTGATCGCCTATATACCTTAGTCAGTCATATGTGATTTTGTGCATATGCATGAATATAACTCACTTTTTATCGCGACTAAGAAGGCTGATATAGTCCAACATGGTATAATACCCCATCAGAATCCGTAGAATAATCATCACCAAATAATTGACGACCACTACCACACCAAGTGAGGCAAGGGCAAATAGTGGTGCAAGGAACCAGAAGAAAGGATCTTGTAAGCCTATCAGAAGGTCGTTTCGAGCATAGTCCGCCTTAGTCGTCTCCCGATTATGCCTGCGATTCTGGGACATGGGAGATGAAGGAGCCGCATTGACAACAGCGAAATAAGCAGCCAGCATTGAGAATACCACCAAGGTTATCGGGAGCGTCTGTGCGATCATGATATCCAAGCCTTCATTAAAGCTCATGAAACGGCCTCTGGAATTATATTCTCGAAACTGCTTCCTCGATACAGATGCAACCATCAGCAGTGGGAATGCTGGGAAAATGGTTCGATAGCGCATGACCAGTTTTCCCAAGCTACCCCAAGGGTCAAATTTCAGGGTGACTTCTACCGGAGCGTTGCAAGTCGGATCCGACCAGAATTGTAACGATAGGCCCCTGTGAGGGCCAGGTTTCAACGCCTGTGGCATGAACGGGGCAGACCCATGGAAATGAATATCCGCATTCTTAACGTTGACAAAATACTTTGACTCGTATGGCTCAGAAATGTACTGCCTGAGTATAGGTTGAAACAATGGCTCACGTCCATGGCAGGACTGAGGCTGGAAAGAAAGCTTCCAGGTTAGTAAGCTGCTGTGAATAGCTGGGATGATGAGTTCTTGAACGAGATGCCTATTAGAAGCCAAAGTCACGTGTAACCCATCCACCAACAGTCCAGTGAGGCTTGTGTTGGCCTGCATTATCTGCACATTTCGATCAACAAATTCACCAACTGCCCAACCAGCGGTGGGAGACGTTGCAGAATCCACCACAGCGACAAACTGGTGCTCGTATATGTCTCCAAAATCATACTGAAGATACGAAAAAGGCGGTGATTGGTCAAACGGGTATTGCGAATCCTTGGTCGAGGTCGGAATGTGGATCACATCGCTCCCGGCGAGCTTACATGCTAACTTTGTAGATCCGGAACCATCACCAGACAAATCCATATTCATGGGAAAGCTTGGTGCCGTCTGACCTGAGGTCGAAGAGAACATACTGCAAAGCAAAACTTTCAAGTGATCTTCTTGTGCATGCTCCAAATTTCTATTTGTAAGTAGTGTAAATCGTGCACCTGCGATTCCTGTTGTTGCGGGTATTGGCATCAAATATGCACGAGGCTTAGGTGACTGTCCTAGCTCCCGAATAACCAAACGCTCCCCTTGGGGTATCATCGACTGCGATATATCCTCTAATGTAAGTAAAGTATTGGGTTTCTCCTGTGGAAGTGTCTTGATGGCATTATCTTCCATTCCTGTCAAATACCATTTCTTGAATACACGCATTCTGTCAGGACGGCTTTTCGTCTGCCCGGGGCGTTTAACATCAACTATGTCGAGAAGAGATCCAATGAGAACCTTCATAAGCTGATTGCACCATAAAATCGCTAAATGATCAATGCTGACCCAGACATCTGGTATCGATGAAGTGAAGACCGTAAATCCATTCGTTTCCGGTAGAATTGATGCGACATTTGCGTAATCCGAAGGCACAACCGTATCTAAGCTTCCTCCAGCAATAGATATCAATGTGGTATAAAACAACGGATTATATGGGGCCCATTCTGCAGAGTATGACTTCCTCCAGTAGTCGTTTATATGGGTATAAGTTGAGGCAATCTGCTCATCAAAAGACACCGGTGCTCTCGCATGTGGGGTCGATAAGGTGATGATAGTGTTAACCGAATTCAGTTGATAATTTGGCATGGTGAGCATAGTTCTAGCAACAATTCCCCCCATAGAGTGGCCCACGATGATAACCGAACTTGGGTCAGGTAAATCGGAATGAAGGGTTGACTTCCTAGCATCATGATAAAGTGAGAGTATGTATGCCACTGCATCATTCAAGTATTCCGCCTGATCGAGGAGTGTCTGACCATGGAAAGCAGTGATATCCTCATTGAAGTCGACCGTGAAGAAATCCAACTTATGCCCTCCCGACTCCTCGATTCCCGGATTCATCTGTAATAACTCTGCCCATTGCCGTGCTCCCTCCTTTGCCATAGATCGAACCTGTTTGTAACTTCCAGCGTTCCCAGGGATGAACAAAACCGGGACTCCTCGGGGCTAAAATCAACTCCTATGTTAGCAACTCCACGACGGTCCGCCGGGATATCCTAGCTTCCAACATACGTCCAGAGATGAAGTATCATATTGCCTTTCGCGGTACAAATACACCTTGTATTTACTCGCGAATCTCGTGTGTTCCGTATCAAAATTGACCAGTGGAGCGTACGCCGGGCTCATATACGTCTTGATGCATCCTTTTGCATCGCATTGCATGCTCTGAAATGAATGCACAATCGCCACTATCATCAAGGCCGACAAAATCGTGACACTAAGCGTCGAAATCGAGCAAGCCCAGAACGACCGAGCCTTTACCCGTCTATAACACCGCAGTTCCTCCATCTTATCCTTACTTATCGGCGTCATAATGTCTGACTTTGCCGTCTTCTCTAAAGTTGAGCTCGAGAGCGGTAGCTGCGATACTGATGGGAGGGTGGTTGCAGTTGATATGGCTGCCAATGTGCCGTAGTTGTAATCGCCTATTTATGAGGTCAGTTCGGAGTGTATTATCAATTGGTGAGCAGTTGGTTCACCTCCATCTAGAGGCGACGCTGGTTCTGGGTCTCCGTCGTCCGTGCTGCTTGATGGGCGTCTCGACCGCATTGGATGTTGGAGCCCGATCGTGAGGATTTGCACGGGGTACTGGTGCTCGGACTAATTTGGCGGAAGAGAAGGGAGAAGAATCACGGCCGAATAGCGACAACAGGCCGGAGAGTAAGGATCGGGACTCTAGCCTCGAGGATGGGTGATAGGGAGCACAGCCTAGGTGGAAAGGTGGGACTTTTGGACGTATGTAAATGTGAGAGAGGGCGAGAAATGGGCTTCGGGAGGGAGCGCAAGTAGACCGCATGTTACATACTTACATACATATGTACAGCAGCATCAGCATATGAGCGCTAAATGTAACTTTTCTCACTCGGGACTACGACTGTACCACTTATCTGCGGAGCAGGACTGGCTCTGATACATAACTATTTGTGAATAAGTAAAACATGGCTGTTCATCGACGAGACTATGTTCATCGCGCCTGCGGCTTTCTGTGATGTCTTGAGCCTTCAAACTCCCAGCTCTTGCCATGCCAGGGTACACTATCTTGCAATACGTATCGTCCAGTGTCATGTAGAGTTATATAATCAACTTCTCTTCAATTTTTTTTTTTTCATTTCAATATTTCGTTTCCTTCTCGTGAGATAGCTGCCAGGCATGTATCTATGGCCTTTCTTGCCCAACTACCTACGGTCGCTAGAGAAGTTGAAGCCCCTGGTGATAACATACCTACTAGCACTTAGAGCAGACGCTCCCACCAATGAACGTTGAAGCCATTTGAAAACTCTAGGTAGATAATTGTTCGCTCACCTGTCCCACGATTATCGATTATCCGCCGGGTTACTTGGTTTGAGAGTTATTGACGCAAGGGCAACGCCAAGCCCCTGCGCTACAACCCTGGAAATTATATTCATGGCCGAAGGCATCTTCGCACTGTAAACCAACCGACAATAAGTATCACAACGGCTTGCTATGGTTTGTGATACCTGAGTTGTTTTCAAACATGTGACTCATGGTTCCAGTATACCCCTCAACACTTAGAGCGTTATGTTTCACCACTTTTTGATCAGGAACATTTATATTGATGTAACGCGCGTCAGTTTAGTTAGGTATACTTGCGTATTTTCAAACGTGAGCCTGGTTGGGCCAAAAGCTCAACCCTCCACTCCAGATGTCTAACGAGCTAGCCTTTTGGTCTCCTTTAAGTCTGTGTTCTGACCCTTGCTTGAGAAACTCATACTCTCGTTCCAATTAACCTTGAATCCCCAAGGCTGACAGGCGTTAGCAGCTCCAACCTTTGGAAATATCGCCAGCCGAGGCAACATGCATATAGCACTTCGCTCAAGGTGCACAGGGTAAGCTATCCGCCTAATGTCTATACCAACCTCCCTACTTTAATCTCATTCCTCTGCTTTGCTTCAAGCTTGGCTTCTGCTGCCTCCTTCGCCTTCTTTGCTTGTTTGAATGCTCTCTCGAATTTCGCCATCCCATATTTCATTCTGGTAAGGATATCCCCAGCTTGGCCTTTTGTTAACTTCTTCTGGTCCCAGTCACCCTCAGGCTTCATCTTCTTAAGATGTTCTATTTGTGCTGGACTTGCAGGTGTCTTCCGCCAACTTGCACTTTGTAAAATCATATTACGTGGGCAATGCTCTGTTGCGTAGGTATCTTCGATCATGGTTAGCCTGCGTCGAGTCTCGACGAGAAGCACGTACCTGCACCATTAACTGCATGTGCGAGCGTCTCAATATCGTCTGCAATAATTTTTAGCGGCGAGGTGATATACTGTTGAGCAAAAACGTTCCACTTCGGCCCCGGCTTCTCCAGGACAGTATATTTCCCTTTAATTAGGTCAGCTTACGTACCCCGCCTCACAGAGGAATTGCACAACCCTTACCATCCGTTCGCCGGGAAATCTTCAAAGTCGTCGCTGTTGTTGAAAGTGCATAGTCGGTAGGTCCAACCTTGACCCAAGTGTAAGTGCTAAGTTGCCTAATTTGTTTCTCATGTGATGTATCTCTCAGAAGATCCCATATGCTCTCATAATCTATGAACGACACATGTTTTATAGGCATATTCCTCAATCTTTCCATTGCATTAGGTCCACCTAAGTCCCCAGCCCGCAAAAATTCTGGACCTTGTTCCTTTTCCTTTGCATCTTCGCGCATTTTTTCCATGTTGTATGGAGTTGCATTGTCGACAATCGTGAAGGGATCCAAGCCAAACAATGATGGTGTACTTATTATGCCTCTATTCAAGATTCCTATCATATCAATAACATGACAGCTTTTTTTTCCGGGAGATAACCGCATTCCCCGTCCAATCATTTGGATCTATCAACTGGTCAGCTAACTTGATATAATGCACATCTTGAGTTGATATGCATACGAGGAGATTTTTTGACCTAGTTGGCCTTGCAAGTAGAACACAGTCTATGTTGGGTATATCTGTCCCCTCTGTAAGAATTCCACAATTAACCAGCACCGGGAAAACGCCAGCCCGGAAACCATCCAATAACCTCGATCTGTCCTCCTTTGGCGTCAGACTTGTGACGAACCTAGCGTCAATTCCATGTTTTCGGAATGTGTTTGCCATTTCCGTCACGTGAGCTATATCTACACAGAATACCAGTGTAGATTTCCGGTTCCCTACATAAAGCATCAGCCCTTGGTTCCGTAAACCGATTGATGGCCTTCATAGATCGTACCAGCTTTTTCTAACCAAGCTCTGACAGTTATGTTATTAGTCTGCGTCGTATTGACAGCCTGTGACAGATCTGCTATGTTAAAGTCGCCTCTACTTTCCCTGACTGCTGAAAGGTCGACGTGCGTCTGGACGGTTGTAAAATGTACATTCGAGAGCCAGTTTTCTCTAATCATATCTATATAGTCCCTGTACATGCGTGTCAAGATGAGCTTTTCGCGATTTCATAAATTGGCCACGCTTACTTGTGGTAGACGATGTAGTCCAAAATGGTTCCCATCTTCAATCCATCATGCCTTGACAAAGTGGCTGACACTCCGACCACAACAGGATGATTGCCGCCACTCTTCTCTGGGTGCAAAGCTCCAAAATAATCCAGGGTTTTCATATAAGTATCCGCAACAGCATGGTGACACTCATCAATCAAAATGAGTTTGAAATTCCGGGGGTTGAACTTTTCAACCCTGTCCTTGCTCATAATACTTTGAATTGACGCAAGTGTAATATCTGCCACTCCAGATGCATGCTTATTCGCCATTTCGACTTCCACAGTCTTTTCAGGGTAAGCATTCATGCAGTGACGGAGAGCCTGTTCAAGAAGTTCTCTCCGATGAACCAAAATCAAGGTTTGGGTTGCGGTATCATTCGGGGGTGGGAGTTTGTCGATGAGTTGGGTAAATATCACCTATATAACGCATATTAGTCAGGTGTTATCATTGCGAAGCTTCAAAAATGTATGTACCGTTTTCCCTGAACCAGTAGCAAGGGAAATAGCTAATCTTTTATGGCCTTGCTTGACATGATCTAATACAGCGTCTATGCACTCTTGTTGATAGTCTCTCAGGGTAATGGCTTTGGCTGTGGGTAGCGGTACCCGGACTGCTTCTGCTACGTGTAGCTCATCTTTTGATTTTGATTCCTTCTTCTTCCTTTTTTTGGTCCCGGGTACTCCCGGTGGCTCGAGCTTTTTCGCTGACTTGACTTTTGCTCCCCCAGGCTCTGATGTCTTCTTCTTTTTCTTAGCTCCAGCTCTTCCTGACGGTGATAAAAGCGATTCAGCGCCTCCCTTCTTCTCAACTATGAATTTTTCCTTTTCCTTCTTCTTCTTCTTCGACGGTTGGTGAACTGCAATTGGCGGTGAGAGGATGGACGGTGCTTGTATGGAAGTTGACAGAGTTTCGGCCAACGTAGCTTGTGTCCTTGGTAAGATTCGTATTCCCGTGGGCACAAGCACTGGCTTAATTGTGAAAGACCTCAGAAATAATCTCGCTGCTAACATGTCTTGTTAACTTGAAAATTAAGCTGCGAGGTTAATATGAATGCCAGAATTGTATCTGTAGGTCATTTTGCATGAAGCTTGGCACCAATAAAGCTTTAGGTTAGCGACCTAGCTTACCAACCACCACAATTCTGCAGAATGGCAGACCGACTCACTCAACTTCAAGATGCGCTCGACCAGGCGAGTCGCCTAGCTTACTGGATACAGCTTTTAAACTAACCTCCCCCCTCCAGCTAGCTACTCAATTCTACTGTGCCATCAGATACATCTCGACACGCCACGAGCCCGTTGCGCTCGGCGAAGAGCCGACAGTCAAAGACGAGAACGTGACACCCGATGACCCGGCGACCTTTGAAGGTTCGGCATCCTGGGGCCTATTTGCTCGCCCTTGCTAATGAATTATACTCTCTGTAGTGGCCAAGGCAGAACTCGCAAAGGACCTCATCATGAAATCGAAACAAATTGAGCTTTTGATCTGCTCACTCCCAGGAATTGGTGTGAGCGAGGACGAGCAGCAAGAGCGGTTACGATCCTTAGAAAAGGAACTGCAAGAGGCAGAAGCTGAGAGAAAGCAGGCCGTAGAAGAGAAGGAGGATATGGTTGAGAGGCTGGATACTGTAATACGAAGTATACGGAGGGTGTGAAGTGAAACGGACATTAGCATCCAGCCATGGTACCGGGGCCATCTCGTTTTTTTACACTACTTGTCGGCGTTCATATGAATGTTCATCTGTACGATTAAGTAAAATACTCGTCCTTCACCACTTATTGAAGGTATCGTGGCCACGAGATGAACTACTGAGAGACTTATGTGTACTTGTAAGTACTAAGTACATAATTCATGACGGCCTTACCTGCTGTAACCATACCGATTCATACGAGAAGCCGGTGCCCGCCAGAATAACCGACGAGGTGTTGTGCCAACCAGACTAGCCCGATTTCCGAAATTGCCATGTCATTATCTCACTAGCTTGCCTGATATATCAAATGCCAATAAACAAAGGATACAAGGGAGTTGAAGTTGTGCTCTTCTAGATTGACTTGATGCCGGTTGGTACATACATACATACTCCTGAACTACCTATTCCTCCCAGATACCGTAGAGACTCAATTTATTCGGTAGCGCTATCACCCATACATATGCGTGGGACACGTAGATCATAAGCCACGGCTGACGTGAAACATATCAATTTGAACGCAACTAAAGTTCAGCACAAAGAATAAAAACAATGGAATCTAAATAGTCTCATAAACGTTGAGGATAGTGGAGTAGCGATATCGTCCAATATCAGAAGTAAGTTGCAAGCGGCCAAAATGTGTTCATTGGTAAGGAGTTGCGTCGGTTGAAGTCTAACCAGCTTAATATGAGACGGCGATACTCCTCTAGTATATAGGAAGCTTTTTTTGTAAGGACTCGACATGAGATACCCCATCGACGTTGAGTCAAGAAACCAGCAGTAGAAAACGCAAATAGTCTTGCCACTACTCCTGGATAGACATTTGTAAAGATGCCTCCGAAACCGCCCGCGCCAAACTAATTTTCCTTCCTCTCTACACTGAACAAAAGATTGTTGTGCCAACCAGACTAAAAAGGTTGGAATAACTTTGCTTCCATTTCAGGCCAGGAGCAACGCCATATGATATTATCAGCTCGATAGTGTCCTCCTCTTACCTCCTTGTATCTTCTCTTGGTTGCAATAGTAGTCCGAGATTGAACTCTGAGGTAACCCTCTACGATGTTGTGCCAACCAGGCTATAAAGTAACTAGCTCAATTTGATTTGGAGGCCAGTATTCTTTAGTGATATTACACATGATCCGGTGGTGGATCTTGCCATAGCTTCTCTTGACGCGCTTTACTGGACTGGGACGGTGGTGGAAGACTCTTCTCAGCTAATTGCTTTGGTTTAGGCCAAGCCTGCCTCTAGAAATTGGACTTTTGTAGCTATATTCACCGACAGCGCTTGTAGAGGCTTCCTTGATGGCATTGTGGATAATTACAGTGCCTACAAACATAACAATGAGCACGGGCATATCTCATAAAATCCTTAAACCCGCATACGCAGTTCATATTGAAATTACGCTATTACGCTACCGAATAAATTGAGTTTCTACGGTAACTCTACTAGAAGTGTCAATGACTGGGGTACCTAGCCTGGTTGGCTGCGTGGCCTGGTTGCACTACCCTAGCCTTGGTCTGGTGTGTGGCCTTGCCCATCGGATCACATGCAGGCCAGCCAAACAACAGAATGATACATACATACAATTATTTATGTTTAAGCTCCTATGCAAAGTAGAATAAACGTGTTCTATCCAAATCCGTCCAAGAAACCAGAATAAGTAACATAACCATGCAACACAACATCCAATATAATTCAGCAAATGCAGATGCTCAACACCAACTAAACACGGGATTATTCGCCTTAACCGTTTCTAGTCTTTCAACAATGACCTTCCTTGTAGCATTTTCCATATCTGAGGCTGCAGCATAACCAAGATCGCCCTCCACATCATCTCCGCCAAAGAAAGAAGCTGACAATGAGCTTCCACGTTTTCTGCCATCACTCAGCCTACCTGTATACTTGGAATGCCTGAGGTCGTAGTTGGTCCCTCTTCGCGGCTGATGTGGACTCTCTGGTATTGTGTCGAGCGGAGGCTCATTTTCCGCCCGACTTTTTATCGACTGGGGAGAGCTTGAAAGAATTGAAACCTGTACCCCATCTGGTGCATTATTTCCAGACCTGTCCATTTGAAACCTGCCGGCGCTGGGAATGTTGGATAGGTCATTTTGTATCAACGGAGCAGATGCAATTGCAGTCGCTCCAATATCTATTTCTTCTTCCTCATCATATGCCGGTCGGCGCCGGGCCTCTGAAGAAGGTACCCGAAGCGGAACAGCAACTGGGACCTCCATTTCATCATCCTAAAATCCACATCATTAGTTGCCTTACAGAAAGAAAATATATATAGAGAGAGATATAAATACCCAGACATGGACCCTTGCACGCCTCGTGAGCTCCAAAGGCCCCTGGTCGGGGCTTTTAAGGGTCTCGATCACATTAAATGCCTGTCCCTTGAGCACAGCCATCTGCTTGGAAAACATCCTCTCTTTGAAATCAGTATCCATCTGGAAGAGCTCGCGAAGCTTTGTTTGTGTCTCCGACCACCACTTGGGGGACGTCAATATCGATAGGAAGTGGTCACGTGTTTTCGCTGAGAATGGTTGCCCGATTAACGACACAGGTAGAAATAGCCACCTGTGAATATGTGAGTAAATATGTAAGAACTTTGAGACTATAATCAATTGCTTACCCGAAAGGGAAACTCCGCCATTGATCTGGATGTTTCCATGGAAATGCTAATGAATTATCAATTGCTCCAATTCTGAGCTTGGGAATAGCCCCATTCCTTGGGGTGGTCGCACGAGGAGTGGCAACCATAGGCTCTGAAAGCTGATACCCAGGGGACTCGGGCCGTGATGAGGAGGAACCAATGTCTCCCACCATATGTGGCGGTATGACGCTCCCTCTAGGAGTGCCATTACTCGGTGGCGTGCTTGAGCTCTCCCATTCAACCTTAATCATCCAATTGTCAAGGCCCCTGTCTGTATTTCTCATAATATAGTCGAGAATAACCAACTTCTCAAGCTCTTCCCTGAATTGCTGTTGAACATGCTCTGTCCATAAGAATCTTCGATTGTGAGGATCATCCGATGTGCTGGGCCTATCTGGAACATCTTCAACATCTTCAGTACCACTTGGAACACAGGTATAGCTCCAAGGACCTCGTCTCGGTGCCGCATCGGTACGAAACCCAGAGTTCGTTGAGTCTGGCCAGGGATGTTTACGGAAGAAGATATTCGCATCTGTGACAAGTTCAATAACCAAGGAACAAAGTGAAGGCCCATGAATCAAGCACTTACCTTCGTAACCTTGCAGAAAGGCCTGAAAGCTTCCTACCTTTGGGGGTAGTGGTTTCTTTTTCCTATAAAAAGCACGCCGGTCCCAGTAATCATAATGAAATGATTTCGATGATACCCAAACAACTTCTGTATGCGGTACCAGGAACGCTCGTAACTGCCTGTCCAAGACACATGCCGCAGCTTCTGATATGTAGCTAAGGTTGGGTATAAGGCTAGTTGTTATACTTAGCGTCACGCCCTTTAGGGGGCTAAGAGTGAACCCACCAGCTACGTCCAAAGAAACAAGGGAATCTAGACATCCGGGTAAGCGTCAGAACTCATTATGTTACGGTAAAAAAACCCACAGATTCCTATGCAACCACTTTGTGGTTTTTGGATTGAGGTGGCCATAACTGAAAAATAAATGTAAGCAGAATTTCCTAAAAATTGGTAATAAGACGAGATGAAAAACTCACGGCTCTTCATCCTTCGGCTTGAAAACACCAACAATCTTCCCATCGCTAGACCTCATGTAGTAGCTTCCAGATGAACCTTGTTTAATAAGCTTGGGTTCCACCCCTTTACTGATAGCAACCCTCACTGCGTCTAACAACTCAAGAAATTGTTCTCTTGTGATATGCCCTTGTTCATTCGGATCTAGGCTTCCCAGATTCGACGCTGGCTTGTACCCGTCCGGAGGCACAAATACAGAATACACAATCTCTAATGGAGCTTCCTCCTGTAAAGACCTTCCTTTCTGTTTCCCAATCTTGAATTTGCTAGCAATTTCCTCCGCCCAACGTTCCAGTCGAGCATTTATAGCTTTGATGTCTACACCGGAGCTGTTCCTTTGCATTCGCGGCCCACCCCTGCCATCCACGAAAACAGGAGGCGAGGAGGGCTCTCGTGAATGGTATGAGGCAGCTGGAGGCCGTATGGATACGACTCTTGAGCGGAAGTTATCCTCGTCGAATTCATTGTCAGATTCTGACAGCTCGGCATGCTGGGCTAATCTTTCGTAGCCAGACGCAGGTGGTCGGGGCATTCTGTGTCGGCTTGAACTGTCAGGCTCTCAGCTTAGTTGAAAATAGATGTCCGTTGGTAGTATCAGGAGCATCGGCAACCCGACAGCATGGTTAGTTGCGTGACTTGTATGTTGGAGCTTTGGGCCTTGCGGGATGCGGCTGGGCATCACGAGTGGTCCGGTTAGGTGCACAACCAGACTACGGAGTGCTACGTAACAGTCGATCTTCCGAAACGAACCAAGCACAAGCGAGGACCTAAAGTAAGGTACTTACATGTGCATACTTAAATATGCGCGTGCAAGAATGAGCCAGTTGTGGAATCTAAATGTTCTATATCGATGTCGATATGAAACTCCAAACTCTATCTCACTTATTCCATCGCGACACGACAGTTAATCAGGCGTACACTAGACCCAGGCACCCCTTTCAATGGAGACCGGTTAAGCTTGCCCGCAGCATGGGAGCCCGAGGCGGCGGACACTAAACGTTATAGATCATGCATGGAAGGGATATCGAATGTTCTATGAAGAATCTAGTCAGTGTCCCAGTCAGTCTGACCAAATATCAATCGATACAAAAACAACTGGCTTACGTACCAGTAAACAACATCATGACTGCGAAGGCATCTGTTTGGAGTATGAAGGCGCGTAAGCCGGTTGTGTCCGAAAAGAACGTTTTGTCATTGTGCATCCGCAAGGCAACACTACTAAAACTGCTACGCATGAGGCTGTTGTCGCCACTTGTCCCAAGAAGGAGGCAGTTCGGTGAAGTAGGTGTTAGTCTGGCGGACACCGCCCCTCGTAGAGAGAGTAGGTGTGTTAGACTTCACCATTGATCTGATTGGCGAAGGTAATCTCCTATGAACAGCTTTTTCCTCTCAACTCAATTGAAAAAAAGCAAAGAGCCTAGAGCTATGAACAGTCATGTGGAGTCACTACATTGAAGCCACGACGATGGGCGTCATACTTTATCGACTGGAGAAGCGATGTACCAGTATCATTCGCTAGGTCATTGGATGCCAATCAGACTGCAAGCTTTATGTAGCTGCCTAGGGTAGGGGCTTTAATCAACAGTTCTTTTGAAGACAGGATGGTCCACTCACCGCTTGGATTGGGTTGAATACTATGCCTATTGGGCCAACGTGCTACCAATATCGGTTCATAATTATTTCTTTTCCCCTTCACAGAACGCTCATCCACCATACGTTTAGAATTGAGTATTCGAATGGACACCACCTCTAGCCTGTTACAGCAGATTAATATTGGCGGAGAGTATTATGTCGTAATCACCGACAGGGTCCAGGCAAGGAAGTGCTTTAATATTTCAGTACTCCTGTGCTAAATATATCGTTTCACATTGACTGAGGTCTCTTGCACTGCCTACTTGGTGCAACACAAGAAGGCCGTGGTCAATGGTCAACTCTCTAATTGGCTTCTGTGGACTTATCAAACATTGTTCTGGTTATCAAAATCCTTACCCTACCAAGCTCATATCAACGC
Organism: Tirmania nivea; assembly: GCA_015179035.1. Taxonomy (NCBI): domain Eukaryota; kingdom Fungi; phylum Ascomycota; class Pezizomycetes; order Pezizales; family Pezizaceae; genus Tirmania; species Tirmania nivea. Next base: position 769,822 of record WHUY01000021.1, read on the forward strand.
TAGATCCTAGGATTCAAATGCAATGCGTTCGGCTAGTTACTAGTAGATGCGTAACAATTTAAGTGATTCCCTGCTTAATTTTGACAAATTTCTTATCCGCCCCTACGGGATCCCGCGATATCAGTGAAGATCTTTACATTTGCCTTGAACGGTTAATCTGCCAGTCATGCATGAGGGTGGATGACCGTTGGCACAACCCCTCCTGCAATGGTAGTGCGGCGATAGCCAGCGTTTAATTCTTTCGCAAGAGTTTAAACGAGCACCTTTACCGCGAAACTCACTTGACCCAATTGGCCAATTACCAGCTCTACTTAGAACTGACCCGGCTCTTCCCCTAGATATAACACTACGTTCCACAGTACACCTAAAACTGGCTTCGGAACATCAAGAGTCGAAACTGTGAACCTCATGCTGGTGCACCGCCAGGTTGCACAGCGTCCATATGGTCAGAACATCAGATGACGTAAGGGACCACGGAATCGATAGGACTAATGGACTCGATTTGGGAAAGAGAAAGACACATCACAGTCCCATGAACCTGCATTACCTGCATATGATCAATGGACAATTGTGAAGCCCTGACCAGTACGTAACATATCAACCTCAATGGTGAAAGTATCCTGGCTCAGCTCATCGAAGTATTCGATTACCTCACCTCTAAACTTCTCCACCGCGGCTAAGCTAAGCGCCAAGCGACCAAGGCGCTGTCGCAGGATTGGACCACGTTCCCAAACAGAGTGAAAGGCAGCATCTGCAGCAAACGTTTGATCTTGTCCCAGTCTGGTTATCTTGCCCCAATTCTAGGCCCATTCTAAGTCCCATTCACCCAAACAGTGCATGCACGTTCATATCGAACACTTCTGTTTCTCGCGCTGTTATACTCCTGTTCAGCTGTCCAAGGGTCCTTTTCTGTTGCTGCGCCTGTTCCCTGCATCCAGCCTCTTCGACAAAGCAAGTCGAGGTGCGGTGTTGCCATACCCCCCCCTTTCCCTAAGCTCCCCACCCCTTTTGTTTCTTCCGCACGCCTTCTATCGCTCTTCTGTGCATAATCGCACCCCTTGCAAATCTAATACATATTTCTATCATTTTTTTTTATCTCGCCCTTTTTATCATCGTACTGGTGCCCAGATCCTCACGTTCGCGCTCACGCCCACTTCCCCCCTCCCTTAGACAAGTACAGATTTTACTCTGCCATAACTTTTCATTTCTTTCGATTTCGACATTTAGCCAGCTTCATTTCTCGATCTTAGCAACTGCTTGGTTATATCTTTCCCATTGTCAATCGTTCTGACATCACCTCGCCTAAATCGTATCGGCTCTGCCTCGCTCTCTCTTTTGCAGATATCTATCTATATCACGGCTGTCGCTCGTCTGGCGTGGATTCAAGCCTTAGTACACTGTTCATACATTTTCACCAGAGGGGCTTCCCACAAGCCTCACAGCTCACGAACTGGCTCCACTTCTTTTCTCCTCTGCCCCAGAGCAGCTCCCCTCTCCACACCAGTTCCTCCATCCCCACAGCACCAGCCGAGACGACTGGACGTTGCCTGCGATAGACTCCTCAAGGCCCTCGTCTAGGAATTCACAGTTGCCATCCTTATCCACGCTAGCTGCGGCTGCCGTCCCTTCACCTCCGTTGAGGTTGGTATTAAGAATATTTTCTAATCTTTCCTTTATCCTTATCAACGACTTGTCTCCACACAACAAACATCATATCAATTTCCAATTCTCTTACTGATAAAGTTCAATGGATAGGGCACTGAATGTGGATGGCGGTTTCGCTATGACATTCGCTACATCTTCGCTGGGGGCCAGCACTGCAGGTCAAGGGACTACTCCTGTAAGTTTAGTTAACAAACCTTCAACAAACAAACCTTCTACGCGTTTCACCTGATGCCCTTCGAACCATTAATAACATGTCTCTTCAGCCGATCTGCCAAAACTGTACGACCTCAACTACTCCTCTATGGAGAAGAGATGAAGCAGGATCTGTGCTATGCAATGCTTGTGGGCTTTTTCTCAAACTACATAGCCGACCACGACCTATCAGCCTGAAGACCGATGTCATCAAGAGTAGGAACCGTGTTAAGAACTCGGGCCAGTCGGCTAAGAAGAAGGTTAGTATCCAAATAGTCAAATAATATTAAGCCTTCTCTGACAGATTTGCCCTCCAGAGCCTCTTCGATCCACCAAGGTCAGAAAATGGCACGCCCCCACCTGGGCACAGGGCCCCAAGATCAAAGTTTTCGTCTGGAATGTCTACGGGTTCAGCGTCCCCACAGTCTCGAGCGGGAACCCCACTCCCTCCTGCGTCTTCTATTGCACCACCATCCTTATTCGAGTCCTTGGTAAACGATAATGCCCTTGCCAGCAGTCCATCTCTCCCTCCACTCAACCTTAATCACCCTTCCCCAGGCTCCACTTCCTCCATAGACATGAAGCACCTAGAACAGCCACAAACCATGGAATCACTCATCAATGCAAACAATACACTGATGACGAGGGTCAAGGAGCTCGAACTTGTTAATGATATGTTCCGAGCCCGGGTTCATCAGTTGGAGGCTAGCGAAGCCAACCTAAAGCGAACGGCGATCGCCAATCGAGAAATCGAAGTACAACTCAGGCAATGCGTTGAAGAATGCAATAAGCGGGAGAACACACTCAAAAGAAAAGTCGAGGATTTGGAGAGTGAACTTATAGAGATTAAGGACCCTCTCACAAGGAAGAAACTCCGAGTTTCCGATATTACTGTTTGAGATGAGCAGTTGCGGCCATTATTATTCTCTTCCTACTAGCGATTTTTCATAATGTACCCTTGCATTCCTTTTATTAACGGGCTTGCGGAAAAGTCTCGAGTTGTTAATTATGGGAACATTTTCTTTGAGTAATGGGTCAGGGTTTTTCTTTTAGTGTCTAAGCCTCGTTGTGTGGGAGGCTTCTGAAGGAGTAATAAGGAGGGTTGCATCTTTTAGTTTTCTTTTATGTTCTCTTATGGATCCCCTCTCAGTTTTGCTTTAACGCTCATACTCTTTTTTAATTCTTTGCTTACTTCAACCCTCTTAGGGCTTTCCTATTTGTTCTGTGATCTCAATGCTTTTGCTTTCTGTTTCTATTCATGCTCTTATCTCTTTACTTATCGGTGATAAACTGGCGGTCTCAAAAAGTTCAATTAGCTCTTTTCATTCCCCTTCGATACAATATGCTGTTTAATATCTGCGAATTGTCGACAGACGAGCAAATAACCCTTTTTTCTTGCTTTGCTATTTAGCTTAATTTTTGGGGGCTACTGCTGGGTTTAGCTACTAGATACCATTGTGTTGCTGATCAAGGACGACCTTTTTGTAATACCGTTGGTTTTTGCTCTTTTTCCTTTTGGCTTAGGATATACCCCTGGTACTACTCTCGACATGACAGAGGTTTGGTTGCTGTGGTCTTGGTCTGATTTGGTGGTTGGGCAGGGAATGATATCATCTAGTCTGATTGATCTTTGCGCCATATATCCTTTACGCTCATGCTACTATTTTTCTTGAGAGCTTACTACTTGCTATAGACTTCCTTTTACTTACTATTATCAGGAGAAGAAGGGAGCCAGGGGAGCCCAGGGGGAGGAAGGATATGAGGGAAAGAGGAATGGATATGAGATACTGGTCTAGTTGCATGAGATACTCCTCCACAAATACATTTAAAAAATGAGAGTGGGAAAGCGCCTTGTTTTCTCTACAGTACCATGCCATCCTTGTACGCAAATCATACCAAAAATGGTGATAAGTGCCTATTTACTAATTTCAAGAGAAATCGAAGTTTAAGACTTTAACTCAAGAAGTTGGGAACGTCCAGTAATAGATGAAAATTTAAATGTATGTTTTTTTATATTTAAATTTTGCTAAGTGAGCACTGCAGTTCGTATCATGCGAGAAATCCAAAGGAAGTGATGGTACCTACTCTCCTCATACAAATTTGTATGTAAAAGGTACAAAGCAGCCATAACTCCTACCTCAACCATCTATTTTCTAATGTGACAGTTCTAGTCTCCTTCTACCAATCCTACAGCCGCGTTGGAAGTGATTGCGAGGTTGATTTTTGACGCATGTATAAATATGGGCAGTTTTGGTATAAAATGGGGGGAATGCGAACAAGGATGCCTAGAACTATACAAGGCTATAATTTTTCCAAGTTGGTGTTGTGGATTTGTGAGATGTTTGAGGCTACATGGTAATCTAAGGATCTGTGATCGGCGGAATTTTGAAGTTCTGGTCACGACACGTCACGATAATAATTAGGCAGTTGGAAATTTTCTGTTTTGATAACGATGGCAATGTGTTCCTTTCTTCCTTTTCTCTTGGTCTCCCTTGATTTGCTTTTTTTTTTTTTTTTTTTTGTCGAAGGGAAATACCTTCACATGTGCTTTGTTTATTGTAACCGCCACCCTACGACGGCAAAGCTACTTAGTATCTACTGGGTAGGGTAGTAAGTGGTTGAGACTAATATTCAGCTAGGAGTGTTACAAATGAACGCTTATCGAGTACTTTACTTATCTACGCACAGCAATCCGCGGGGCACAAACCTAAAGGTCGGCGAAGCTTGAAGAGCCGGCGTTGGAGGCGGGGCTGAGTTCTCAGAATTCTAGGGAGAGGTGTTGGACCGTCAGGTTAGTTACGTACCGATGTGATTCTACCCCTGTCTTTCTATTTTCCAGAGGAGCAAGATTGTACATGGTACAATATATACTCAAAATTGGTATATAAGCTGCATCCACAAAGTTCAAGCGAAAAGGTAATAGAAAAGTAAATCTATCTCCTCAGCCACTACCCCAAGAGTATATACAATATTAATGCTATTGATGCCCCAAACTAGCAGACTAGCCCCAAACATACTCCAAAACCGTGCCACAGAGACTAAGGAGACAACAAAATAGAATAGGCACATCTCATCTTCTTTCTACTCCTAATTATCTCCTCCAACCATTTCTAGAAGTTCAAGGACCGGCTTCTAATCCTCATCAGTAGCCAACCCCTTCGCCAACCTCCTATTCCTCCTAATGATAAACAAACCCAAAACCAATCCTGCAGCGCTCGCAAACAGCGTAATAAAATACGCATCCCTAAAACACATAATCCCCTCTGTACACTCACTAGGCCTACCAGGCACAAATGTGCTATGCGAGTCGAAGATCCGACCTATAGCGTCATCACATTGTCAGACTTCGTATGTATCACCAACCCGATAACAAACAGCCAGCAAAGCAAAACATCCCAACACCCAACCCAAAAAAAAAAAAACCTTATCGTTATCAAAATGCTCAATGTCTCGTTTTTATTCGCCCGGGCCGGCAGTTGGGTAAGGAGAGTAGAACTGGCGATTACGGTCACATTGGGTATCATCACGTGCAGCGGGTATTTTGCAAAGCTGATAGGAAAAAAACAAAGAGGCAGGGAACAGGGGTATAGATAAGGATACGGTATCAAACCCTTGCTTTGCTGGTTGTTTGGAAGCTGAGACGAAAAGCCAACAAGTGTGCCAGAGGACAACGAGGTTGGACTAGGAAACTTAGGGAAGATCACTTACCGTAGCAAAAGTTGAATATCTGTCCACAAATGACAGCCCCGATCGTCATTGTTCCCCAGTTTTGTGACATGCCATGGAGACCAAAGACCTCAGAAACCTGACCCATACCAAGCCTCATTAGAATGGGAGCATAATCCTCGGGAGGCGGAACTTACAATAGTTGGGTAAACGCCAAACAGCATTCCATACGCGAGCCCGCTTATGCCAGATACCAGGAACAGCCAGTGTGGTGTTTCCACAGAAAGGGCGCAGACCTGGGCAATACAAAATAGAATAGTCGAGGCAGTTACTAGCCAAAACCTCTGGGCCTGGTAACTCCGGACCAGTATATCCGACGAGACACCTGTAGGCACAGGGTTATATTGCTGACTTCAATGGTTGCGCATGGTACTTAATTTATATGCAAGGGGCATGCTCACCAGCAAAAATCCGCCCAGTAAAACTGCATATTGATAGAATGGATACATGCATTGCTTGACGGGTTTGGACAACCTTCGGATCTGTGTCGGGTAAATACTTGGACCAAAGCGCTTGTACCTGCATCCTATATGAGTACACCCTTATGCAAGTCGAAGAAGTCGGTCCCTTACAGAATGCCCAATATTGCTGCAACAAGAAATAGGATTAGTACAAGGCCAAAGTTTCCGGAAAGTAATATTCTCACTTTATCGTCATCAGACCTATCCCAGTCATCACTCCTAGTATCGTCCAATACAACCAGAAATCAACCGAGCGAGTTAAAGCCCAACCTCGAATATCTACATGATAGCCATGATGAACACCGTCAACTGGGTGAGTCGAACATATCTCGGGGTCTTCATCCTCAACATTGTCATCTGATGACGAGGAAGAGAGGATTGAGGAGGTCTCCGTAACTGGTTCCCCATTCACTTGTGCGCCTTCTCTAGAGGAGGATCCGGTGATGGTGGTGTAGTTCATACCTGGCTCAGCTTGGGGTCGTTGGCGAGTCTCCCCAGACTTTGTGCGGTGTAACTTGTTGCTGTTGTCACGTGTTGTCTGTATTACAGAGTATGCATTGGGTGCTGGAAGAACACGTAAAAAGAAAAACGAAATGAAGACAATGGAACTGGTGGCAATGGCAAGTAGAAGAAGAAAGGATGCTGTATCACCAGGAAATAATGTGGAAGATAGTAAGGAAAAGAAGAATGCACTAAGACCGAAGGCCGAGAGTGGAAGAGCTGATGCAGTGCCACGATGACTGGGAAAGTTCAGCACAGCTGGGTAATTGTTAGGCGGCCTTCATGCGTATTTGGGAGTCATTCAGCATACCTGCTTTCATCGATGCATTGAAAGCACAACAGCTACCTGTGATACTTTTAGTAGATGTACCATTTTCAGTAAATAAAGGCTACGTACCCATTCCACTTATGCCAGCGAAGAAACATAATGCCGCCACTGACATGGAGCCTTTACCACTCACAAATGCTATCCATGATAAGCCTCATGTCCCCCACATGCTGTGATCGAGAAACCACACCTAGATATATCGGGTAATATCCAACAAACAGAGAAACGGCTCCAATCATTATTGCTGGCCTAGGGCCTTTGCTATCCACCAACATGCCAGCTGGGATACCAGAGAGGTACATTCCTATGTTGACGTAGTCAGCCATAGCGTTTTAGGCTCGAGACTTATCACGCTGTACCAAGGTTTCCGAATGTTCCCTGGGATAAATTGGTTAAGTATGACAAAAAAACATCTTGGTAGCCTGACATGGGACATACTATCCAGTTGCTCTCCGTCGTTGTGAGGTGTAACCGCTCAGCGAGTTGCGGTGCATACGCCGAATATACATACTTGGTCCCAAAGTCAGTGTGGATTCCTGGGAACGGCGCAATCAATGCAGAACTTACATTCGTCCCGCATGATAATGCAACGGCCGTTGACGCAACTACCGACACAATCCGTGCTGTCCTCAGCTTGTCTTCCACAGCCATCTGGAAAGCACCTGTTCGGGAAGATGTGAATTAAAATCTTTGATAGTCTGGTTGGAGTCCTTGATTTTAGCTAGGGGGGATTTTTGTTACTGGTGAGGTCGTGTATGATGTGGTAAAGGTCAGGCGTATGCTTCGGCGCTGTGCGGAAGTCGGGTAGGTTTCCCAGCAGGCAAAAGATGTTTAGTGAGCAAGCTTACTGACTTTCACGAGAAGCTCCCTTGAGGCGAGCTGGAAAAGGATGTTTAGTGAGCAAGCTTCCTGACTTTCACGAGAAGCTCCCTTGAGGCGAGCTGGAGAAGGATGTTTAGTGAACAAGCTTACTGACTTCCACGAGAAGCTCCCTTGAGGCGAGCTGGAATTTCAGAGATTAGTATTAGCTGTACCGTACACGCGGGGCAGTTTGGGGATAAGCACGCCGCGTTCGTATCAGTGTAAAGACTTGAGTACGTTGGGCTTGACGATCAGAAATGCATGGTTCAGACAGTACTGGAAGCTAAGCTGCTTAATATGCAGGGGTTCTGATGCAATGCCGATGACCTGTAAGAAGCGCGCGTATGAACGGAAGCACAGATGATCCTGTAGCCCTGTTGCATATACATATACACCTGTAAGTATGGGCTCACGAGGAGTGGAGTGGAGTGGAGTGGAGAGGGGCTTGGGAAAAGTTGGATTCGGTCACTCTTCATTTACCACTCACCCCAATCTCCTATTAGCTATAATTCAATCTCGTATGGGGCATAATGAGGAGAACCGTGGGGCCAGCAGACGGGTCTCCTGCCAGGCTGAGGCTGCGTACTAGACACAGAGCAAAGAAGGGAGCGCCGGCACTTGCGTACACGACGTACTCTATATCACCTGGGACTGCAGTTCGATGTTGAGAGGAAAACTCTGCTGGAGAGCATCGCTTCCACAAGTAAGGCAATCTAATCGCGGGGCAACTTTATCGCGTTTTCGTATCTATTAGAATTCTGGTTCAGGCACAAGCCTCGTAGCTTGGTCACACGAAGGTCCCCGCCTGATCTTATTGCCCGCCTGTGTTATATAAGACTTGTCAGGTGTTGCCTCTTGCCAAGCATGGGCCACCATCATCTTGCGTCTAATAAAAGAATCATCACAGCTGAGAGCTCGAAGTTGAGAGCTGTCAACAGCTGCCACAACTATCAGCCAGACTACGCAACTTTCAATAACACTACCTGTTTACAATCGACCTCACTGCATAGGTACTTAGATAACAGTAGGGCTTCATAACTATCAGACTCGTCTCCGGCCTGGGATGGGGGGTCTGCTCTCACTCCCGCTACTAGTGGTTCCGAGTGTAGGCAGTGTACGTCCCCTAGTATAAGCTCCCAAGCTTATCGCGATAGATATGCTGACTCCCTTGAACAGATTGGAGGATGCCTCATGAGCTGCTGTGGTGCATATGCTTGCTCTGCAATCTTCAGTGCTTGTGGGAAATGTGGAAACAGGTGCGATAGTTCCAGCTAGTTCCGAGATGAAGCTCTATACTGATAATCCGTTTAAGCATTGCAACCCGTATTGTCTATGCTTGTAAGTGACCTGCTATGAACTTGGTACTAGGCCTCAGGATGCTAATTGCCCTTCCTCTGCAGTGATTTTCCTCGTCAACAGTATCATATCATGGGTAATGCTCACACCCTGGGCCATCAAGAAACTGGAAGATTGGACTTTCGACTACCTGCCGATATCATGTTTTGGAGAGCAATGCTATGGTTTCGTTGCCGTACACCGAATCAACTTTGCTCTCGGCGTGTTCCACTTGACCATGGCCCTCCTTCTCATTGGCGTAGTCGACTCCCGGCATCCCCGTTCAGCTATTCAAAATGGATATTGGGGCCCCAAGATTCTTGCCTGGATTGGTCTTGTCGTTCTCACTTTCTTGATCCCCGAAGGCTTCTTCATCGTCTGGGGTAACTACTTTGCTACCATTGGTGCATTCCTCTTCCTCCTCCTTGGCCTCATTTTACTGGTGGACCTCGCACACAGCTGGGCAGAGACATGTCTTGAGAAAATCGAGTCTAACGACTCCCCAGTGTGGAGGTTCATCCTTATTGGCTCAACACTCGGGATGTACCTTGGAAGCATCGTGATGACTAGTGTCATGTACATCTTCTTTGGTGGCTCTGACTGCTCCACAAACCACGTCTGGATCACAATCAATATTATCATGGTCATAATTGTGTCCTGTGTTTCAGTTCACCCTACAGTGCAATACTTCAACTCCCAAGCTGGTCTCGCCCAATCTGCCATGGTCGCCATCTACTGCACCTATCTCACTATGTCTGCGGTTTCTATGGAGCCAGATGACAAACACTGCAACCCCCTCCTCCGCGCTCGTGGAACTCGAACCGCATCAATCGTCATGGGGGCCCTCATCACCATCCTTACTATCGCCTACACTACAACCCGCGCCGCCACCCAAGGCGTAGCACTCGGCTCTTCTGACAACAGTGAATACTCACACATTGTCGACGACGGAGAACAGCTGCAGCCCTCTCGAAAGGCCATGCGTGCAAGGGCTCTTCGCGGAGCAGTCGAGTCTGGCTCTCTTCCCGCTTCTGCTCTCGACGACAGTGACGATGAAGATGAAAGTTACGGAGGAAGGAACGACGATGAGAAAATGGGCACGCAATACCCATATACTTGGTTCCATGTGATTTTCTTGCTGGCAACGAGCTGGGTGGCGACTTTGTTGACAATGCAAGTTGAGACGGATCTTGAAGGAGATTTTGCGCCTATCGGGAGGACGTATACGGCGAGCTGGGTGAAGGTCATCAGCGCCTGGGTGTGCTATACATTGTATATATGGACATTGGTGGCACCAGCGTTGTTCCCGGATAGGTTTTCATAATGGTAAACGGAGCCGATAGAATAGAGGTGTTTCCAGGGTTCTTTACAGGGGTTGGAGAGAAGTGTGGGAATTGAAGAAGGAGCTAATTGATTTTGCTCATTTGTTCAGTTATTTCACAGGTTTGAAGCTGGTGGAGAGCTCTTGAAAGTGTGCTTTAGGGAAATACGATTTAGTGTTTATTTTGCTTTTTTACTCAAGTTGAGCTTGTGTTTATTGTAATTGCTTATGAAATGAAATGAAATGAAATGGGTCATCACAAGAGATGGGTTAGTCTGCAATATTAAACTCCGCAGATTAATCGTCCAGCTACAAGACTAGAAGCCCATATCACAATCACTCACAATCACTATCATTCACAACGTCATTCGTCAAAATGCGTCCGTTCGTTGAAAAGATGTCCTTCATATCGTTCTCTTAGTATCCAACCTAGGATTCGAAATGCTTTCATAATTTAACACTATGGGTTTAGTATTAGTGATGGATCTGTGAACAAAGGCTCTCTAGAGGATCATGTTCCCCGGCTTGGGGATGATTTTATAAAGGTCACTCGGTATGGAATCAGTTTGTTTGAGAAACTGTGGTTTTATGTTGACATTTGGGCTTAGGATATAGCTAATATACAAGGGGATATAAGTACAATTTAGTGTGGTACGGTGAGTTGAAATATTTCATATACTCTGTGTAATTGGCTGCTACTCCATTCTAGGCCTGGGTATTTCATTAAACGGGGTTTGTTTGATCAATTAGAGGAGCAGAAAAAAATAAGTATGCGAGGGTAGTCAAAGATGTGAAAATTGTTCAATCGTGGATGCTGATCGCACAAGACTGAAAACGTGGAAGAATATAGATACTGGCGTTTTCTTTATATAAGTACAAGTGCAGGAGCGGCCTTCGGCCGGTCAGCTTGTTGTAGGTAAAATTCTCTGTAAGGTTGGCATTGTGGTCAGCTTAGCATTGCGGTCAGCTTGGCATTGCAGTCAGGTTGGCCCCTCTTATGCTTCTCTACGTGCAACCTCCGACGCGACCTTCAAAGCACTACATCACGCTCTGCTGCCAGTGCCACTACCTGTCTAGTATCTACTTGCTATACCTCTGGACTGGGTCTTTCTGAGTTGGCTCGAAAGACGCCTGTCTATATTTATCATAGATTCCTCTACTGCACTGTGAAGTGAATCCTACTGCGTGCGAAGTGAATCCTACTGCGAAGCGAATCCTATTGCGAAGCGAATCCTATTGCGAAGCGAATCCTACTGTGAAGCGATGCTTCATAAATATCTACCGTACTATCTACATAGCCATTATGTTGATTACTGAAGTTCCTGCGTTTCTCGTATATTTTCAGTGTGATATTGAGAAACAGGTAAGTTAATTATCTGCTTGCTTTTGTGGATTGAAATGAAATAGTAAGTGGACATAGATTGAACTTTCTTCTGTCATATCGACTGCAGCAAAACCTGGTCAGAGTCAACATGGTCAGAGTCAATATGATCAGACACGAAGTTGACATGATCTATTTTCTACCTTTGAAGATGCTGATACATTTCTGAGAAAAGCATTTGGGAGATTTTTAAAAGCTAATGTTGTGGAATATGGATTCTTCAGAGAACTGGTTATTCGAGAAAGATTAGTTGTTAAAGATGTTTCGATACAATTTTTCTTTAAATTACTTTCGCAACTCCGACAGAAACAAAGATCACTCTATTGAAATCTTGTACATCACACAGGACTTTCTGGCTCAGGATCTCCTATTCGAGTCATTCATTTACAGAAACTAAATGAAACATATTTACCGATACGGTATTGGGTTGCTGAAAGTCCGGAAATTTTTGAGGAATGGAAAGAATATCTGCAGACATAATCTTGCTGACCGGTGACATGCAAGGTAAGAAATTTCTTTTTTAATTATAATACTATTATTGATAACTTTAGATTTTCTACTATATATCTCAATACTGCGAATCTTCAGCTTGATATCGCAGCAACAGAAAGTGTTATTATTAGAAATACTGATAGCAATGATCTCGTGGGAGTTGTTATTAGAAATTTCGGTAATGATGAGGGTTTACTGAAATAGGCAAGTGACATTATCATGTACTGCTAAAGTACCTTCTAAAGATACTAAAGCATTTTCATCGGGAATTTCAGTACTTTCTGGAAAGTATATATGGATGTCGATTGGTAAACTTTGTACAGAGATATAAGCTATATCGCATTGTTCATTTACCCACAATTTACTAATGATATGACGAAACAATTGTGAAGATCGAGTTAATTCAACTTCGCAAAGAAAGATTGGTACATTTGCATGAAGTATCGCAGAATAGGTTTGAGGCATCGTAAGTCGAATTTCAGAAGTTAAGGGGACAATCGATGAAGTAGAATGGTAGATAGAAATTTATTAAATTTTATTTATTTAGTGAAAAATATAAAATAATCTATAAAAACATAAATACATCATAACTAAAAAGCGACTAATTTCATCTTTTGTCTTCTATACATATCTACTCTAAACTAATTGCAGTATAAGTATGTCATCATATGTTGTTATTGCACATACTCAGCGAATCGGATACATTCCTTGCTGATCACGGGGTGTGTAGTTATTTTATAAGTATTAGATAGTACGCCATAAGTCACCGATGCAACCACGCGACCTCCAATTTTTGAGATATCTCAACAACTACCACTAACAATAATAATAGAAATGCACGAGCATGCTCTCTAGACTATCTACACGCTCTAGACTTGATACAAAAAAATAATAAAATTAATACTTGGTATCCCACCCCTTTGCCTCAATAACTGCCTTCACCCGACGGGGCATAGATCTAGCCAGATTCTCAAGAATAGCAGGGTTCAACAGCTCCAGCAATGGATGATAGCATCAGCTAGTTTCGGCTTCATAGTTTCCGGGTTAGGTACCCGACATGTTGATGAAACTTGTGAAGGCTTGTGCCAACCAGACTAGCTTTAAGGTGTACCCAGACGTGCTCAATCGGGTTAAGGTCAGGGGAGTAGGGCCATTCCATGACTTAGCCCTGTACTAATAAACCATTTCTTCACAGGGCCGCAGGTATGTATTATTGGGGCATTGTCTTTCATGAATATCTAGTCATTCTGATGGAACTCTGGTAAATAATTCTGCAAAACCTTAAGGTAGACCTGTCCAGTGACCCCCCCTTTAAGGATCTCCTACCATTTCCACCGTAGGACCCTTCTCTGCACCGGCAAAACAAGCCCATATCATCTGGGTAACTGCTCCAGACTTTTTTTTGGCAGCGATACAATCCTTCTTCCATTTTTCTCCCGGTGTGCGAAACACCCAAATAGACTTTGCTCCAGAAGATTTTTTTAACAGAACATTTATCACTCCAATTGACCTTAAGCCATTGTTCCACCGTCCAATCCTTATGTGCAACAGCCCAAGCAAGTCTCTTAACTACAATCTCGGGCTCCAGAAGTGGTCTCTGGGCTGCTTTTTGATGTCTGCCTCTCTCAGTCGTTCTCCGGAACACCCCCCCATATTAATAGACAACTCTCCCAATGTCTGACGCCTTTCTGACAAAGCAGCTCATATAATTACTCTATCTGTCCTTATAGAAGTCTCCCGTGGCCTCCCAGCTCGTGCGGACTTATATTTAATTTGAGGTGTGGCTGCAACGATGGACTAGATCGTGGTTTTGGGGACCCCGGTAGCACTAGCAATTTGACCATAGCTTTCTCCAGCGTCACGGCGTCTAGTAAGTTAAGCCCGCATCGTAGGAGATAATTCGCGACGTCTATTTTCTTCGCACGTCGCCTTTGCGTGCGTGGGATAGGTTTTGGTGTCATGGCGGGGTGTTGAACTTGAGGTGCGGGGCTGCGATCGCACGGTTGTGACGCAGCGGACAATCACTTATGGTATGGAACTATAGCATGAATGCCTCCGGGTTAGGATAAATTCCGACGTCGAATAGAATCAAGAGAGTTTCTTTGGTATTCTCCTAACCCATAGTTCAATTGCTTATGTGGCCCGTCTAGGTAAACATCTGTCTTGATTGGTCTCGTTCCCAGACTGCTTTATTTGAGTAGTAGCTTAAATCGTGTCGATGAATTTTGATTGGCACGAATTATTTTTAATGAGAAACAAGTAGACTTGGTGCTTCAGGGTAATGGGATCCAAACTAGGAAGGCGTGTTCTGCTGGTTGAGAAGAGTCGCTACGTGATAGAGAACGGTAGTCTGGTTGCACAACCTCTCGTAGAGAAGAGAACGGATGGTTCCTCGGCACAAAGTCACGATTTTCCGGCTTACGAGTCAAAAGAATGAAACAAAACTGCAAAAAAATAACCGAAAGCTCACTCCTAAAACTGGCTGAGATGATTCAATCACGTGAGTAGCTCTTATCTAATCTACAAGGAAGCATTCTCCCCAGAAGGCCTCCTCGGCCTCACTTAAAAGTCCACAGCTCGAGCGATGCCGAGTTAGCAGAAGTAATTTTTAAAGCTTCTATATCTGAGCTCTAGCTATAGCAGAAGTGGCATCACGAAAGTACCTACGTGGTCAGAGGCTGTTGGCTTTAGATTGGCTTTAGATCTAGCCCCGCTAAAAGCTTCAAGTTGTCAAATTCCTCTTAAGGAAATCGCAGCAGACCTCTATCTCTGGCACTGAATACGAATAGCTTCACTATGTCGTCGCCCCCATCTGAAGCTCCAGCTTCCACATCCATAGCTATATCCGCATCCACTCCTCCATCAGAATACCCCCCCATCATCCCCGGCGGTTCACTCATCATCGCGTACCAAATCCGCAATAAACGAGTTCTCATCGTCGGTGGCGGCAATGTATGTCCCATCTCCCCAGTATCCCTCTCCCTCACTGATTCTCTCTCCTAGGTCGCCGCTTCCCGCCTGTACTCCGTCCTCTGTGCCGACGCTCACGTTACTCTTATTGCCCCGCACCCACTCCATCACGAGATCCAGCACCGCCTCACCACCCACGCAAACCAGATCACACACGTTCCTCGTTCCTTCTCTGTTACAGAGGATATCACTCCCGAAACAGCATCAGCCTACGCCCTCGTCCTCGCCGCAATCGATGACCCAACTACCTCCTCCCAGATCTACACACTCTGCCACAACCTTCGCATCCCAGTCAATATCGCCGACGTCCCGTGTGAATGCGACTTCTACTTTGGCAGCATCCACCGCGATGGGCCTCTGCAGATTATGGTGTCTACAAACGGGAATGGACCTAAACTAGCAAATTTGATTAGGAGGAAGATTGCGAACTCTTTACCTCCGAATGTTGGGGAGGCTATAACGAAAGTCGGTGCGTTGAGACGGAAGCTGAGAAAGGCTGCACCAGCCCTGGAGGATGGGCCGAAGAGGATGGAGTGGATGACGAAGGTGAGTGAGACATGGAGTTTGGAGGAGCTGGGGGGGATGGGGGAGGAGGAGATGGACAGGTTGTTGGATCATTGGATGGTGTGGAAGAAGAGTGGGGGAGAGGTGCCAAGTTATAGGGAGTTGATGGAGAAGAAGGAGGATGAGGAGGTGGTGGAGGCGGCGGTATCGGGGGGTGGAGGGTGGTTTGGGATTTTGGGATGGTTCTAGGGAAGGGGGATTTTGGGTTTTGAGTGTTGGGTTGTGTAAATAGCTCTTGTCTTTTTTGTGGTATTTTGACTCGGGCGTAGGGTCTGTTCAAACGGGCATTCATGTACTTTTTCTTTGGTAGTAAATTGGTATTCTGGCATACAATCAGGTGAGTAACTACTTAAGATGTCGTTACCCTCAACTGGGCATAACACGCCAAACTCTGGTTCCATTCTTTAATTTGAGGGTCACACGATCTAGACTCAATTTGGTTGATATGGTACATTTGCCACTCCTCTAGATTACCGGCAAATTTTTTTCGTAAGAGCAATTATAACTGTACCTACATGGCGGCCAGTACCCTTGCAGGTCGGCAGCCCGAATTCCCGCTGATCTTATCTAATCTGATCTTACCCAAGCAAAAGTGCCCGCCAGAAAGTAAGACAATTCAACCTACAACAATCTAGCTCGTGCTTCGCTTCGGGGGCAAGGAAGGTTCATGAGCTGGGGTTAAGCTTAACCGGACTTCGGACATCTGCAGCTTGAGTCTTTACCTTCGTACACCGTACGGAGTCGGAGCCAGGCCGGCGAGGGGTTCTCCGGGGGATAAAGCTACCTACCTGGAGGTAGTGACGCAACTTCTGTCTGGGGAGCATACAAAAGGTTCTAGGGATCCTTAACAAACAATAACCACCCATCCAACAACTAAACATACAACCCACCGCAATGCTTCAACCCAGGGACGTCGTCCCGCCACCATCCGCCGCTGCCCGAGCTCGAGGTAGTCCAGTGCCCTCGAAGGTGCAGCAGAATAGGAACGGCATGGGCCGGAGGGTGCTAGGTCCTGGGAAACCCCTGTCACCAGCAGTTAAAGCGAGGACGGCGCCTATTGGGGAAAATATCTCGCCGTCGGCGAGTACGGTGTCGCTGAATTCGACGTTTTCGGAGTCGACGGCCTATGGAGAGAGAGAGGTCGGGGGGGGAATGAGGATGGGGTCGTCGTCGCTACAGACTGGGTTGATGGCGTGTCCGATTTGTAGCGAGCAGATGGTGAGTGTGTTGATGTCTGATATGGGCGTGGGAATGGGAAGAGCTAATAAATGGGGGCTGGGTGGGATAGGTTACGTTGCTACAGTTGAATCGGTACTGTGTGACCCTCACATTGACACGTTTTCCTAGATCAGCACGAACTAACATACAGCCACCTCTAGGCATCTCGATGATGTCCACGGTGAAGTCGAAGAAGAAGAAAAGGACGACGTAAAAACTTGGTTCCGGAAACGGGTGCTCAAGGCTAAGCAACAGTTCCAGCCTGTTGCTGCTCTCAACCAGAAACTAAAGGGCCTGGATATATTCGAATCAAATGCCACTCTCACTCCTTCACCGCCATCGAATGGGCTAGCAGTATGTGTTAATGGCGGAGGGGGCAACCCCACCCAAAAAGCTCCACAGCATGATTTACGAGACCCGGATGAACTGGTTACGAGGGCTCATTGGCAGAGGACGAGCGCGAATGACTTTTGCCTGGAGCCGGCGTGTAGGAGACCGCTGGGAGTGGTGAATGGCTGTGTTAATTGTGAGTTTAGCCTCCTTGGGATCTTCAGGATGGAGCTAATACTGAGAGAATATAGGTCGGAAATGCGGGAAATTATTTTGTGAAGAGCATACAATGTACCAAATTAAGTTGTCAAGGTCGGCACAGCATGAGCCGGTGAGAGGATTCTGGTGTCGAGTGTGTGAGACTTGCTTTAAATCACGGGAGGGCTATAATGATCACAATGGTATCCACCTACCCTATTTCATCACGACATTAGAGACTAACAATTTACCTAGCCCCCGTTCGCGATCATACTCAGGCATTCTTTGCTACTCGCCGGAAAACCGTCGATAGGGTCTACCTGGAGGTTACTCGTCTCGAAAAGCGTCTAACGAAGTTAACACAGCTCCTCACTAACCCTCCCGAAGTCGATGCCTCCAACGGGAGTTTTCTTTGGCCGGTAGGGATACTCAAGAACCAGAAGCGGCTGTTGGAGCAAAAGGTAGTAGCGTGGGAGGATGATGCAGGCGTCACAAACTGCCCGTATTGTAAACAGACATTCTCGAAATTGGGAATACGGAAGCACCATTGCAGGCTATGTGGAAAGGTAGTATGTGGGGATTCGAGGACGGAGTGTTCGAGTGAGGTTGGGTTAGAGGTGACGAATGGTAAGTTACTCCCTCTATTGGATGGGATTGTAGGACGAATACTCATCTTAAGCAAAGTAAACTCTGCCCTATCCGAAAAACCCACAAATGACACCTCCCTCGATATACGGATATGCAAAGAATGCAATTTCACTGTCTTCTCCAAAAAAGATTTTGCAGCAGATGTCTCCTACCTCCCTCCTGAAGCAAAAGCATATTCCTCCCTAATTCAATTTGAGCAAGGGATCCTAGCGATGATGCCTAGGTTTCAAAATCTTCTTACGATTCTGCAAAATCCGCATATTAACCCGAGCCAAGCGCAGGTCTCGGAGGCGACTAGGACGAGAAAGAGGTTACTGGATGCATTTAGTCAGTATGAGAATGCGGCCAAGAGGATTTTGGCGTTAGAGGCGAAGACGCAGACGGAGCATGTTCTCAGGAAGAATGTTTATGTGAAGGCGGCAGGGCTTTTGCAGATGCATATGTTGCCGCTGAAGGCATTGCCGAAGGTTATGGAGAAAAGAAAAGAGGCGAGAAAGGGGGAAGCCGTGGGGATGATTATGGAAGTGGGGAGTGGGGTGGCGAGTGGGGCGAGTAGTATTTCTGGGGTGGAGGTTAATGGTGGTACTGGTGCAGGGGGAGGGGGAGGGGGAGGGAAAGGTGGGGAGGTAGGGAATGACGCAGAAGAGAAGAGGCTAAAAGAGCAGCTTATGGTGTTGGAGGAGCAGCGATTTTTGGTGGGGGGGATGGTGGGGGAGGCGAAGAGATGTAGGAGGTTTGAGGAGGTGGGTGTGTTGGAGAGAAGTTTGAGAGAGCTGGAGGAGGAAATTGGAAAGGTGAAGCAGGAGGTGCAGGATTTGGAGGAGGAGAGTGATTTTGATTAGGGAAGGTTAGCAGGAACAGTGGGTTAGATGGAGTTGATAGGGGAAAAGAAATGAGGTGAAATGATGCATCGCAGGGCGTTTTTTTATTTTATTTCTTGTTCATTTTTCTTAGGGCCTCTGTTTACGAGATTTGTCTTGAGTGGGTGCATTGTGGCACAATATCTTCTGCACGTTTTTCTGATGTCGGTTTGTTTCCTCTTCGATAATACACTGCAGTCATAGAGCCAGGCCGGGGCGTATGCTTGTTATTTTTTAGTAGTTTAAGTCGGTATGCTGACTTGGATGGGAATGGATTTTGTGATGCTGATGGAGGCAAGGTTGGGAGGAAGTTGAGGGTAATAGGATGAACAGATTTTAGCCCGTGATGCACATCTTAGTGATCCCTAACCAAAACCAATGACGTCACACCTCATCCTCAGAGCAAGAAAATAACAGGCACACAATTGGCGTGGTGACAAAGTAGATAGACTTGCCCGATACAAGTTACTGAAAAACAACGATATATTTAGTTCCTGGAATCCGAAGCGTGCTGTTGTTGGTCACGTACAATCCATCACATCATAGAATTCAGTTCCTTAATCACTCCACCACTACCACACACGCAATTGTTTTTCATCAGTTGCCCTTCAAGCTGGACAACCTTCATCTGTCCTACACACAACTTCAAACATCCATCAACCATGAGCAACAATAAAGACATGGATTGGGCCGCCATAGCCGCCAAAGGCGCACACCAATCCCCCGACGAAGCGTACCCAACTCTCCTCGTTCCCCCCTTTCATCACCCCACATCAACTAATCCTCCTCCCTCAATATAGCCGCGCTCCCCCTGTCGACACCATCATCCCCAACGAATCCGCCTCAACCTCCTCCCTCGTCGACGTCGACTCCGGTGTCACCGTCGTCCCACCAGACTTCCTCGAGAGACCTATCAAAACCGAGACTCAAGCCACCCGGATCGAACTCGAAGAAGGGGCCCGTGTCGCAGCCCAAGAAAACCAATCTCATCACAACAAACAGCAGAATGGAAAAAGAAGTAAGAAAACACCAACGAAGAAGCAGGTTAGGAAGGCGGTGGAGTGGAACTCGGTGCAGGTGGTGAATACGGTGTTGGGGGCAGTGGCGGCAGTGGCACTGGGGTGGGGTGCGTGGAGGAGGTATAAAATGGGGGAGCTGAGCTGGGGGTTGGTGGGGATTTGGGGGGCGGGGGTGGCTGCAGTGGGGGTGCTGGATGTGGTTGCTACAAGGTAGGTTATTGGGTTTGTGGGAGCGGGGTATGGGGACTGAGAACTAATTTGTGGAGATATAGGCTTTATTTGGATTCGAAGAAGGGCGGTCACTAAAGACCATTCTGGGTGAGATACTTCAGCACAGAGCTATTAGAGGTGAGCAGGTGGTAGGTGATAGGGGTAATTGTAAAAAAAGTTCGAACAGGCGGGTTTAGAGCTTGATTTTCTTTTCTTCGGTTACGTCTAGGGGCAAGTTTTTGCTTACTGGTTCTTCTGCCTTCTTGTTTGTTTCTTTGTCTTGGGGCTGACTTGGGGTAATGAATGGGTTTTCCCTCTATAATGTTAATATGAGACTAAAATTCTCTGCACAGACATATATTGGGATGAATCTCAACTAATCTTGATCCATAGCAACATTCTTGTGGGTGCTCAAGCAATGTATCACCATTTTTGGATCAAATCTTTGTCTGCTCAAGTTAGGGGTTTAGATGCAAAAGAAACAGGAGGTGGTAGACGGATGTGATGAAGTTGCATGTTGTTTTTTGAGTTTTATAGATAAATCTTACAGAGCGGAGCTGTCGGACTTTGATGGATCGGAGAAATATGTTATTTTTTGTACAGAGTAGAATTTACCAATTATATATCGTCTAGAGGTGCGGCCGCTTACATATACTCTGTACGCACGCCACAGCCCAATCCGGCAATTGCCTCGGCCCCGGCATGTCTCGAATTCCCGAGTCGACAACTGAAGCTGGTCTCTGTCTAGTCGGCTGATCGTGGTCCATACTTTTAACACCTGCAACCTCAGATTCCCTCGAGATTCTCTCTATCTTCAGGTTTTTGCGGGCTTCTTCTGATTTATTCAATTCGCGTTTCATATTAAATGGCCACAGGACGTCTTCAAGGTGTACTTAGCCACCTCAAGCCTACTGGTGTGAAGGCTTTCACCCAGAAGAACCCAGATGATATTGTTGTTACTTGCGCCCTCCGAACGCCTCTCACTAAGGCCGGTAAGGGAGGGTTGAAGGATACTCCCTTCGAGAACTTGCTCATCTCTCTCATGAAGGTAAGCCCTGCTCCCACAAGGCTCGGGAGTATCTAGTCTAATAAAGCGTCCAGAGCACCATTGAGAAGTCTAAGGTCGACCCAAAGCTCGTCGAGGATATTGTCTGCGGAAACGTCAATGAAGCCGGAGCTGCTTACAAGTGTCGAGCCGCTGCTTTGGCTGCGGGCTTCCCTAATACCACCGCTTGTGCTTCTGTCAACCGATTCTGCTCTTCCGGGTTGTTTGCTGTTCAGACGATCGCGGACCAGATTGTCAACAACTCTATTGAGATTGGTCTTGCTCTTGGTATTGAGATGATGAGTGCTCCTGGCCAGCGTGAGGCTTTGTCTTTCTCGGAGGAGCTTCTCGCCTGTCAGGAGGCTAAGGACTGCTTGCAGCCAATGGGACAGACTTCCGGTAAGTTATAATTTAAACAAGCGTAAGGCACATAGATCTAACGGGATTTCACAGAGAATATTGGCAAGGACTTCAACATCACCCGTGAGCTCCAGGACCGATGGGCAGAGCAATCCTACCAACGTGCCGAGGCAGCCCAGAAGGCTGGCTGGCTCAAGGAGGAGATTGCCCCCGTCAAGACAAAGGTCAAGGACCCGAAGACTGGGCAATGGCACGAAGTCATCGTCACCCAGGATGACGGAATCCGCGTTGCAACCACTTTTGAATCTCTCCAGAAGATTCGGCCTGCTTTCCCCAAATGGGGAGACAAATCTACCGGGGGAAATTCCTCTCAGGTCACTGATGGTGCTGCTGCTGTCCTCCTCATGAGGCGCTCCACTGCTGAGAAACTTGAACAACCCATCCTTGCCAAATTTGTTGGTGCTACGGTTGCTGGTTGTGCTCCAAGGATCATGGGTATTGGTCCATCTGTGGCTATTCCTAAATTATTTGAAAAGTATGGAATTACAAAGGATGATGTGGATATCTTTGAGATTAACGAGGCGTTTGCGTCCATGATGGTTTACTGTGTGAACAAGTTGGGATTGGACCCCAAGAAGGTTAACCCCAGGGGAGGTGCTATCGCTATTGGACATCCTTTGGGTGCTACTGGGGCAAGACAGGTGTCGACAATCTTGTCAGAGGCGAGGAGGCAGAAGGCGGAGGTGTTGGTGAGCTCTATGTGTATTGGTACTGGGCAGGGTATGGCTGCTTTGTGGGTCAATGAGGTGTTGTAGGCCATGGGTCTTTTATGAATATTTCTTTTGTTTCTTTATATATTTTCTGATATCATATGGGTTTTTCTAAATTTGGGCAGATTTTATAACTCTTTGGGCAGCCGCGGGTGCTCTGGAAAAATAGGGATCAGTCTGGTGCATATATGTATGTCTCGATCCCTCGGTTTGGATGTTCCTGTACTACGTTGATCAAAGTATGGGACTAGATGAAGATACATCCCACCTGGTAATGAGAGAATGCTGGCTGTACTACAACTCGTGCACTCAATGTTACATTCAATGTAAAGCTGTGGTGGTAATGTACACCTGGCGCCAACCAGTCTAGCCTGCAAGCCAGTACTGGATGTCATTTTTTGAAGTACAGGTTTTTATTCCGGGCCTAGGCCCCTATTGTCTGTGTCCTCTGAGCGAATTCCCAGCATTCATAATCCACTTAAGCATTTCACTTTATACCCTCAATATATTTTTGCTCCAGCATATCCACTCTGCGAACTGCAAAGCGTAAACACTACATTTTGTTGGCATCAAATCCCTATCATTATCTACCTCTACAAGCACCTTCAGAAGAAGCAGAATAGCAAAGGCATGGCGCCAGAAACGAAGAATCCTACATCTATGGCATCCAACGTACATCACACAGCAAGCATGTCCACAGCTTCGGCTTCAGTTCAGCAAAATTTGTTTACTCCGCCGTCTACACCTACAATCCCGCTTATCTCTAGGCCCCCTTCTACTCACACTTTTACGCCAGTGCCTACTCCAGCTCTTGCTCCAACTCTTGCTAAACCCTCTACCTCAGTTGGAGCAACAAAAGCACTTCTTATCTTCCCGGCGTTCACAGATGGAAAGCCGTTCTCTATTGTGGCCCAGGAGGAGGTGGAAACGGAGGTGGAGGTGGATAGGTGTAAGGCTAAAGCGAAAGCTAAGGCTGCATGGGTAAGAGAGCAACAGAAGTTGAGGGAGGAGTGGGTTATGGATGTGTTTAGGAGGACGGGGAGGGTGCCGATGTATCCGTGGCCAGGTGCACATTGGAAGTATAGAAAAGTTGAGGTGTGTGGGTGGGCGGTGCGGGGGATGTGTGAGAAGAAGGAGGAAGAGGAGAAGGCGGAGGAGGAGGAGGAGGAGGAGGATGAGGAGAAGGAGAGGGAACCTCTAGTCATTGCTGCTCTGGGAGATGGGGGAGAAGAGACAGAGAACGAAAAAGAGAAGGCTTAGGTGGCTGGATATAAAGGTAGTAGTGAGGGTGATGGTGTGACTGCCGAAGATTATGATTTCCTATGTCACGCTATGGAGAAATATGATTCTGGGGTAGATAGTGTGAGGATGGAGAGATCTGGGTTGGGAGTGGCTGGGGAAGGGTATAAACAAGTAATGAACTATTCAGGGCAAAGCCTTTATCAGGTAGGAAATATACACCTCATGTTATGAATACTAATAATTGGATATGCTGATTTGTATGTAAGGCTACGGCAGATACTACCTTACAAACAGAGAAGAGGAGGGGGAGGGGGAGGGGGAGGGGGAGCAGGAGGGGCAAGGGGTTCGGGAGGGGCAGGGAGGGGCAAGGGCGTCGGGATGAGGAATGGTAGTGGGGTTGTGAGCAATATACAAGATGAGATGGGAGGGCTTTGGAAGTAAGAGAGCTGGAAGCGATGGAGTGGGGAAGGGGGAAGCTCGGATGAGGATAGTTTGGGTGAGGATGAGGAGATCATACAATGGACAGAAGTATTGCGTGAAGGCGAGTATAAGGAGCGCGCAGTGGAGGGTGAAGGTGCTTGTGTTTCTAGCAAGTTTGGGGAATGGGCGAGAAGTATAAAGGTTAGGGGATTGATGCGTTTGCGAGTAATACGAAATGAGAAAAGGAGTTTACTTGATATTGTGGGCGAGAGACCTGAAATCGTGGGAGAGGGTCAGGGCACTATGAGAGGGAAGCATGGTACTGTAGAAGATATTGGGATGGAGTCTGCAGCCAGCAAGGTAGCAGAGGAGCGTAATACCGTGGAACTTGCTATAGAGTAGGATACAGCATATGTTGTTCGACAAAAACGGCTAGCATGGAAAGAATAAGAGGCAGAAGCTGGACAGCCTTGGGGCATCACTGGTGGAGGGACTAGGCCATGGTGCGTGTGGGAAATGGGTAGCAAATTTGCCAGGTACTGTGGGATCCAGCCAAACGGAAGACGCAGGCCAGAGCAGTTCGGTTTCAGAGCAGCAAACTTCCCGGTAAGCGTATTTGCTGAAGTTACTATTGCGTACATTGGAGAGGAGGGTAAAATTGGGGAAGATACTGTGGTGGAGGGTGTTGGTTATACGGGGTCTATGGACGGGTTGGGTGAGGAGATTGGGGAGGCTCTGTAGGGAACAATTCTCGCATTGCAAGAGAGACTTGACAGGAGGTATAGCTGTTTACGGCTCTGACTCTGGTTTCTTATTTCCTTGGTTCAATCTGGCGTTGCTCCTCGCTCAATCTTTTGGTTGTCATAACTATCTAGACATGTATGAAAAATGAATGAGAAATGAATGAAACCATGGACCTGTAGTTGTTTGGTACAAAGAAAATTGATGCTTAAATCCTGACACCGGTAATCTTCTACACGCGGTGATCTAGGTTCAGGGTAACAGTAACCTACTGTATCTGTTTGGATCGGAGTTAATGTTAATCACGACAGAAAGATATTGAGCACCACGCCCGTATAATTCCAAGCCTCTATAGAGATTGTAGATACAACTAGTGTTCGGGAAAGACTTCTTATATATCTGCCTACTGTTGGATGGTTGTCTTTGTAACATGGGAGTGATTTGGCCCTTAACTTTTCTAGCATCAAGCAGGCTACCTTCTTTCTTCTTGAACATCAATAGAGTCCAGCACCTTTGCTAATACGTCCTTCACCAATAACTCGTTCAATATCCTCACTCAAGCTTGCCCTGGCAGACCAGTTGCGGAGGATCACGGCAATCGGCCGTGGGATAACCCTACTGGGGTATTGTATGGCGATAGGGCCAGTCAATGGGCTCAAATATGGGAGCTGTTATTGGTCAAAGGGCAAGCCGCAATGAATTCGCCTCTCCGGGACCATTCTCAGCCTACAGGCAGTCAGCAGGCTATAGCTCTACAATTAGGAAGGTCACTCTTGTAGAGAAGCCAAGGTACATTTTGTACAATGACAGGACAATCTGGCAGCCCCGCTGAGCTTGTCCGGGTGGATCTGGAGAGAATTATCGCTGGATTCTAGAATTTCGAGAGTCCCCGTTTTACGACGCGAAGGGGGACTGTGGCTGAGAATGATCTAGAAGCACTCACCGAGGAGTATGCTCAGGCAGGGAGAGATGAGTATAGGGATTCAAAGAAGAAAGCAGAGGGAACAGGGCAGCACCAAGTAAATGTGAATACAAGGTAATTTTACCAGACAATGAAATGTTCGGAAAATGGCTGGGGGGATGCGAACTCGAGCTGGAAGCCATCACCTGGGGATTCTCAGAAGGAGGTATGATGTAATTGAGTAATAGCGGTATCTTTTATATTTTTTACATTCCTCATACAGAAAATAAACAAGTCGTGAATGGCAAATCTCGGGCTTTAGGGTAATATGGAATTGGAATTGTCGTACTAGAAACACTGTACAAGGGGCTTTAAAGCTCCAGTGCTTTGCAACTGTTTGCCCAAGAGCCTGTCTGTATAGAATCAGTTTATATGTGAATGAAAGTTGAAGTTACCCTAAGCAGTATTTGAATTTAGATTTTTATACTTCTTTCAAGTTCTTACTTAATATATACTGAATACCTGTGGTTTATTCCTTATATATCGAACCCTAAATACAACTTATATAACAAAGCTATGATTTGAAAATGGTAATGCAATGCTTAACACACTCACAAGAAAGTTGCCATGAAATCAATATGAATCTGTTTGCATGAGTTGAGATTCATTTCAATTTATGTTTGTATAGGGAATCTTATTAACACTATAGAACCATAACCCATTCATCACCCCAACCCATTTGGAGTCAGGAGCAGGTCTAGGGTCATCCCAAGAACCCTACATACCAATTACGTTGTGTCAGTTGGATGTTTGATCTAGATCAACTCCAGCAGGACATACGTGGCCCGCGGTCAAGCCTAGAATCTGTCCAGTTTCAACCTTGACCAACTATCCACCTAAGGTACCAGATATCTGCTGTTCAGTTGCTAGCGGTCCAATACTGCAACCCATATTGACCATCTCTTCATACAGGGCCATCCGTACTCACCTCCGGACGAGCCGAACAACTCTACGATCCAATTATGGCCTCAATACGAAGAGACGTCAGGTGTTAGCTTGAGATTTACGGAGTGGGTTATCAACACGCCTTAGTTCCCCGCAGATGATATATAATGTTGAGCGCATGTATACCTTTCGATAGCAGTGGTAGTGGCTGTCTAAGATCCAGTTGGCCAGGCTGCATTAGGTAGAACCCTTTCCACAGCGGTGGAAGTCCAATTTTTCTGAATATAGGTGTTCCTAGCACCCAAGATCTCACTTTTGGTCTAGTTGGTTCCAACAAATTTGAGGCTGCTTCAAGGAATGCGTCATGTAGCATTGAAACGACTGAGGTCGTATAATTTGAAGGGATTCCGAATCAATCCAGCTAAAAAGCTGGATGGATATAGGTATACTATTTATACCTACTTCAAAAAAAGAAGTTATTGCAAATATCTAGTGTGGTAATAATTACTAAGCTTGTAGTAACTCCTAATTTTCTTCCTAGAATTATCACCAATGGCTATTTTCTCTTCACAAATTGGCCTAAGAAGGTGCATCTACATGGGTAGGTTCACTCTGTGGTGCACGTGGACCCTTAGGTGGGCCGCCAATGGTATACTTGAAAGAGACTTATGGTGCCGCAAGTTGTGCCGTGGAAGCGAGCTTGAAATATTAGCATGGCAACGGACTTGAGGGGCTGGTCAAAGGGGGTTGAGGGAGGTTGAAAAGGGTCGAGGAGCCGGCGTGCTAATGAAGAGTATAGTCGTGGGAAATGTTGCTTTGGGTGATGGGGTGTAATGATGAACTGAAAGCCCCTGGAGCTTGCAATTGAATGGTGGTTGGTATGAATGGCGAATGCTCCCATAATTGTGGGAAATGTCACTTCGGGTGATTGGTGTAATGATGTGTTGAAAGCTCCTGGGCTTGCAATTGAAAAGACAAATAGCGAATTCAAATAGTGCAGGTTGAAGCCCCAACTGGGTAGTGGGCTTATTCTGGCTTGTGCCTCGCTGATGTCCAAATCAAATTTTGAAAGACTATGGATATGAGTGGTTCCATGCACGATGAATCGCTAATTTTGATCCGAGGTGTCGATGGTTATGATAGTAGTTGATCGAGTTGAATGCCAAAGTAAATTGTATTTTACGGTTGAACAAAGAAGTTGGATGATTAGCAAGATTTGGAGCGTATATGCATCTAGTCTTTGAACATATATTGGTACCGGTATTGCAAAAAAGTTGCTCTGGCTATTAGCGCGGACGCCGGTTTGTGTTATATTCATAATTGAATCCTATTGATCGGGAATTGCAGGAAGAAGATCCTGACTCCACAGAAGGCATCATGATGATGGTTTATAAAATCTGAGAGCCAGAGAGTGATAGGATTCCGCAGGGTGTGCCTGCGCATTAACGTTAACATTAAGTGTTTAATAACCTTTTCATACTAGTTCTTACCTAACAAGTACAGTAATGATACTCCTCAAATTTTCTAATGGGTATGTATACGATTATTGCGCAGAGGATATAGATATCCAGCCTAAGCCGTTGATGAGACACAAAGCGACAGAAGGCACTTGATAGAGTCGAGAAGGAAGAAGTAGCGGGCAACCATTATGGACAGAGAGGCAAATCTAAAAGGACATGAGGCGTTAATAGAGGCTCTGTTCTGTTATCCCCAAATGATAAAGTCTTAAGGTTGATGAGTTCCCTAGCATCGCCAAGCACCAAGAAACGTTAGTTCCTTACATTAGGGCTCTTCTCAGCCTCGCTAGAGCAGAAGAGGCAATGACTATGTACACTAGTTGGTTTAGCGCATTAAAAGACTGCACACAGCGAAACGACGCTAAACCTACAAACGTAGTCACTACCTTGTTGAGCCTAGCGGCAATTCAACTTGCACATTTAGCAGAAATCAAGTTCAAATACTCACATTTGCCTCCCAGTCGCAAGGTTTTCTATTTCCTCCTTCTCGACCTAGTCCTAAGTACAGTGCCTTCTCTACCTCTGCTTGTGCCCTTATTTTCACTTCAGCTATCTCAGTTTTTTCCTTTTCGACATCCTTTTCTGCAGTTGTTCTGCAGCTTTCTTATTCCAATACTATACCAAATTGAAGCGCTTGACACCTTCTACCAAAGACACCCGTAATCCCTACCTTCTAAATTCCCATTGAGGCCTATCTTTTGCACTCCCTCCTGTTCTATAGAGAGGGAATTTCGGTATCACTTGCTGGTAACAAGACTTGTTATCATAGGAGTACTTGAAGTTATTGTAGGGGTGGTTTCAGTGACAGTTGGAAACTTTGTTTTGGTAAATTCTGGAGCGGTATATGTGATTGTTGGTGCAGTGGCCATGATGAAGGGGATAGTTCCGTTCCATTACTCTTCGCCCGACTAGCAGATTCACAGCAAAAGTCGCCAAAAGCCCCTCTCCAACAAAATTTCCTGTATTATGATTAGGTTTTCTATACCATATCAGAATCGAGTTGTTATGTGCTCTTTTGAGTGGTCATATTCAGTTGACTGTCATAAAGTGGTTGATATGTACCGTCCCCACAAATCTGTATGGTAACATCGTGAATCTAGGCATCAGACAACTTTGAACCTTCTATACATGGCCTTGCTTGGATATAGGCTATTAAATTATAAAGATTGGAAGCTTTAGATAACCTTAATTAGCACTTTAACATCTTATTCACTAGAAGGTTTTCACATTCATGGCTGCGGGTGGAAACTTAGCCTCGCTTCCAGTCCTGAACGTTGGTTTGGTGCCAAGACATATTTGATTTAACAACGTATATATCCATGAAGTAAGGAAGCATATCAGGATCAGGACAGATTAGTCTGGCGGGCGGTGGACTCTCGTAGAGAGAACAGATAGGAGTAGCATCGAACCCATTGATTAAATCAAATATGTCTTGGCACCAAACCAACGTTCAGAGACTGGAAGCGAGTCTAAGATAGGAGTTGCATTATCACTCTCAATAGTGCTTTTAGGCCTGCCTTCGAGGTATGTATCTCGCGTAGGGAGAAATAGAAGAAGAAGAAGCGGAGAGATAGTGCTGGGGGTTCGATCTCCGGAAGAGAAAGGCTCGCAATTTGGGGGGAAATCTAAAGAGTCCATGGTTGACTGAGTGCAGCAGATTATCAGCAGCTCCGGGCCCTCTTGGTAACAGAAGACGTTTCCATTCCCCAAAGAATCATGGCAACGGGGCATAGCAAAAAGGCACAGTGTGTAAACTTGACAGCCAGGAGGGGGTCAATAGTTTTTGCCATGGTGTGTTAGGCATGCCCACCAGACTAGCATGTCCGAGGCAAATTACAACACCGATACAGTAACGTACCTGACGCAAATCCTAGTTTTTCCTCTGATGATGATTACTGTAAATTAATGCGAGGCTCAAGGGGTATGTAACATAAATCTGTCGTATAAGAGATCGAGTCCAGGCTGTTAGCCCTCAAAGCCATCGATGTATCCCAACTATAGCTGCTGAGGCATTTGGTTGCAAGTCAGCAATATATAGCGCTAGTTTTGGTGCTGCCATATTTATTATGCCGTGATATCAAAGATAGTGTAAAGACTGTGAGGTATGGCTTTCTTTTTTTCGGAACTACGACCCCGCCCCAGCATGTCATGGGTTGCAATGAGTTCTTCAGTGAATTTAGTGGCTGTTGTGCCAATTAGACTTAATTTGAGCGGCACATTTTTGTCCATATTTAGCACCCTGAATCTCCAGCCGGTCCCACATACGTTGACCATGTGAAGAGAACAACATTATTGACTACTGCGATATGATAGGAAAGCTAGGATTTCCGGTCTCTAAGTCAATATTAGTATGTCTTGCACAAGATATACTTAACAAGTGGCCAATCAATCAAAGCAGACTAAAAA
Organism: Tirmania nivea; assembly: GCA_015179035.1. Taxonomy (NCBI): domain Eukaryota; kingdom Fungi; phylum Ascomycota; class Pezizomycetes; order Pezizales; family Pezizaceae; genus Tirmania; species Tirmania nivea. The sequence continues at coordinate 800,449 of WHUY01000021.1, forward strand.
ATACCATAAAGGATATAACAGCAAAGGATATGCAGGTTGTAAATAAGGTTCCAGTAATTGGGGTCCATTGGTTTGATCGATTTATGCGTCGATACTCGGATTTTAAGCTAGCATTCATCTAATATTAAGAGAGAGGAAGGAAGGCTGCTACTGAACATGACATCCTCTTCATCGCTTCCCCCCCCTCACTCACTGGACTTAGTCTGGTTGGCCGTTGTGCCAACCAGACTACACTGGACTATACCCCCTCGAGTCCTTACTCTGCTGATCCCACTCCCTCTAATCTTCGCCACTCTCCTCACTCTCCCTCCTGCACATCCACCTCTGCACCACCGCCTCTTCCACGCCTCTTCCACGCGTCTCAACGACCCTCTAACAACGCCACCATCTCCTCCCAGGCAGGGTGGGAACGCAGTAGGGTTATATATTCCGGTGCGCATCAAGCACTGTAAAACTCTGTTCCGCAGTTGCGTAGACTCCCATAATGAGGGTGGGAGGAGGGTGAGGCCTCCAGCAAATGCTGTATTCACATGCTGGGGCGACCGGCCCCCCAACCACACATGCAGTCAACATCCCGCAGAGCCTATGCAATCCATTGTGTTATTATCGAAATTGGTTTTGGATCCTTGGGATTACGTATGTCACTAGCTTTGAGGAATCTGCTTTTACTATTAAGACAAGAAAAGTCTTTTATCCCTACCACGATCGCGGAAGTATCAGGTGAGGTCCATAACTTACTCACAATGGCATTGAAGACTTCATCGTTGATTGGACTCGCTCCAGTTGTCTCCACAAATGTGACGCGCAGAAGTGTATCTAATAAAATTTGGTCTGAGGCCGAAAACGGGGATAGGGATGGGAGATGACGGCAGGTATCTCGAACGATAGAAGAGAGAAAGATGTAAGTAGAAACTTTAGAAAGGACACCTTGCACTCTTTGGTGACGTTTATATACTTCTTAGTCTACACCGATCAGAATCGGACATCTAATTGTGCCACCACCACCATCTTCATACCACTTAAGTCTTGTGTCATTATAATTACAGCATTATTGATAACCTTGGCCAAAATCTATACTTGTCCAGATAACGCTGCATACAACCATTATCACTGAATTTCATGGCTGTACTGCATTGTCCCTACGGATGCAACGCCCCGTGGGCTATTGCCTCATCCGATAGACAATTTGCCAGCTAGGCCCAGAATTGCAGTGACTACGCCAGTAGGTTTAGTGTGTTTTTGCTTTCGAGTAGCCCCACAGACACCACCAGCACCACCAGCACCATCAGCACACCAGAATACCGGAGATAACTCTAGTCTGGTTTCACGACCCGGTAACCCACAATTTCAGAGACTCTCGTACACGCTGCTCCTACCAGATACAAGCTGGGTGAGACGGGGCGGTAGCCAACAAGGCACAGATCATGGGACTCCTGAAAGAGGGCCGGCGATGGGGAGACACTCCTCCCTGGTCATCTACTTTAACGAACCGGTGAGGGCATCTATCCTGCGGATGGGCCAGAAGGACCATAGTGTCCGTTTTTCTCGTTGTACTACTCCCAGTATTAGCTATTAGAACCTTCCCTCCCCAAGCTGCGGGCTGGTGGGAAACATAGACAGGTGATTCGACTTTCATCAGTGGTTAAAACTCTTAGTTTACCCTGAACTTACCGCAGCAAAAGTCATGCAAATAAGCCCATACCAATTTTCTATCTCGGCACTATATATCCCCCGTGGCGAGCGTGGATAATAACAGTAGGCACTTCAGTCACAGTCGAGTAGTAGAGTCCATGGCTTTAAAAGCGTTATAGCTCTCCCTGGATGTAATATAATTTAACCCCCCCAAAAAGCCTGATACATATATACATGATACTTGATAAAATCAAAAGAAGAGTAACTTAAGTCAAACCAGAAGCCTACACCAGCTACCAGTTACCAGTCTTCCCCACCAATATTAATATCACCCACCTCATTTGACCCCTCCTTATCCGGCCCCTCCCAATCCACCCACACGCCCACCTCAATCCCCCCCTCCCCATTATCATCAAATATCTCCCTCCCCCACCCCTCCACAGCCCTCCTCCTACTCCCCTCCTATCTCCCCACTGCCTCATACAACAACCCATGCCACCTACCCTCTCCCCTCCCCCAGACCTCCTCCGAACTCAAATACCCCCCTACCCATCCTCCTCCCCTGCTTGAAATTCCTCCCACATACATCCTTACATCCTTCCCATTATCCGCGCACCAGCACTGCCGGGCACAGAGGTTGAAGCCGACAGATATACTTCCCCAGTGTCTCGATTCTGGGGTAGGGTTCGGACTTATGCGGCGCGAGGAGAGGGATACCCTCATGATGTGATGCTCGTGAGTGTACAGGGTTAGACATCGAGGCTCATGGAAGTAGCAACACGGACAGGCGTAGGAGAACCAGCGCCAATTGTCGGTGGTGAGGGTGTGGAGGTGTTGTTTTGCGGGGAGGGAGGTGTGATGGGCGGAGGGCCACCGTGACAACCTTCTTATCCTAGAATATATACAGAAAGAATCATACTGCTTGCATAAGGGATGTGTGCATGTTTTACATTTAGCGCGCATAATTTAGGCTTAGCCGGGCAAGATATGTAGTATCAGTCACTATATACATTTAATGTGGCATAAAACAAGGAATTCCACAGTTCTAATACTTTGTATTCCAACCCTGTGCCTTACATACTTAACCAACTTGGGATAGACGCGATTTGATGCATTGAATCTGAATCAAGTGCGCTGCATGCTCGGGCCTTTTATGCAGGGTATGAAACTTTTTGCCGCCTAGCTGTACCTACTTGTTGAACCATCCATAGGAAGTATAGCAGCTGCAAGTAGCTATGACTCAAGCTCATTTCCCGGTTTGATGCAGCTGCGCATTGTTGTCGCGAAAATTGTTTGCTTTGTTCATGTTGCAGAAAGCCATGGTCGTGGAACAATAATAATGCTGAGATCTTTGTGTTGCAAAATGTTGTAGCTCGCCTCGCTAAGCGAGACATGCGGCGGATGTGCGTGCATATACATATAAACATACATGCATGCACACTTGCGTAGACCCAGATCGCGATCTCTTCGACTCATTTCGGCTTCTCTAAAAATTATCTTCTCTGTATTTATGAGTCAATCAGTCTGTGAGTCGACCAGGCCTCCCACTTCATCCCAATACCCAAATAGCATGTAAGCTTAGGTCTCCAGCCCCTAACCCTGGCATTGAGGGTAATCTTTCGTAAGCCTTGCGACTGGAGCGCAATTGCCACCGATGATGCTGTCATTACCACCACTTCTTTGGCAATTGCAAGGGATCCGAGGCCCGGCGGTACCCGTTAACATGTATACCTTCGTATAAAGTCACTCCTTCGCTCAAATTCCCAATCCACAAGATAAGACTCCAAGTCCCAAGGACTGGGAGTATAGTGCATGCTGTGCACATTACATCGCAGTCGCTCCTTTTCCTTTTCATATCTCAACTTCCAGGTTCATTCTCGATTCCTTTCGCTAGGTAATCGATAAGGAAAGTCATCTCAGAGATACCCTACCTCAAGTATACTCAGCCCACCTCGTGTCCTGGGCCCACCACCGATATCGTTATCGAGATATCTCTCTATTCATTGCTCTGAGCCGAGTCCACCGTACCTCAACTGTTAGCATCCCCAGCTGCTCACTACCATGGATCCCAATACCATTGATGACTTCCCCCCACTCACCTCCACCACCCTCGACCTACGCACCCCTTCCGTCGCCCCCCTCCGCCGCCGGGCCCACCTCAAAAAATACTACACCACCAACCTTCCCACCCGCGCCTCCCCCAAACCCATCCCTTTCTCCCACGCCCTCACCCTCCCCGCAACCGTCCTTGTCCCAGAGCTCTCCACCTGGGAATCCCTCGGCATCTCCTCCTACCGCTACGACTATCTCCTCCACCCAAACAACACCCCTAACAACCTCCTCACTGCGCGTGGCCAGCGCAGACGCGTCTTCGATGCCAGTAGGATAGCAGCGAGTTTCGTCTGGGGAAATCACTGCACATGTCTGGGATGTAAGCAGGAGCGGAGGCAGATGAACCAAAAGGCCTGGAAAGCGACTTATACCAGGTGGGAGGTTGAAGATGGGTTTTTAGAGAAAGCTGGGATGGGGGGTGATGAACAGGAGATTAAGGTGGGGGCAATCCCGTGGTGGATGGAGGGGCATAGAGGCGAGGATGAGGATGATGGGTGTGGTGACTTGAGCATGCAGACGCTTTCCCCGGCGAGGGATGCGTGGGCAAAGTTGGTGGATGATGCAGTTGGTGTGTGGGAGGGGAAGAGGAGGAGATGTGTCGAGGAGTTGGGGTGGGAGGTTTGTAGTGATGTGGGAGCCCGTGTACGTGCGTGCTCGCCGAGCGGTTGGTCAGAGTGTGGTGAGGAGGTTGGTGGTGAGGATGAGGATGGGGATTGGGATAAGGTGTCTATTTGTACGGTTTAGATGGACCTGATTCTCATTTATACCCAATGTCTACAGGTCTATTTGTACGGTTTAGATGGACCTGATTCTCATTTATACCCAATGTCTACAGAGTCCTGGCTATATAAACTAGGGGATGAAGTGAGTAATAATAATACTAGTATCATCACCATGTGGTTTTTCGTGTAGAGAGTAGACTACTCAGCTTGCCAGAGTAGACGTGGAGAGTGGGACGTTCTACTTAGTAAGCCTGTCTTTGTTGTGAGTTTGTGAGCGTTTAGCATTGTGCTCTTGTTTTCCACTCGAAAACCGAAATAAAAACGAAAAAAAAAGCTGAACTATCCAAAGATACCAAAAGCCATTCGGTTTTCGTTCAGTGTAACCAGATAAACGTTGGCGGTTACTTGGACGTTGCAAGACTAAATTCAGGGTAATACGTATGTTGAAGCTTCTTTGTGTAATACGTGCGAATCACCAATATACCTCTATATGTCAACATCAATATATATCTCTATCCCCATTGCATAGGCCACATCATTACATCACAGCCTTCTCCTAATGCCAGTAGTATCATAATTAGTAAGGGGTTATCCTCAGCAAAACCCTAGGTCAAACTTACTTGTTCGTTTGTAGGCATGCGTGGGCCACGCATCTTTTCTGCCGGAAAACGTAACGTAATCTGGTTGCTGGGAGCGTACCCACCAGGGCGAGCCTCCTTAAAAAGCTTGATTGCACGATAAGGTTATTAATAAATTTTGATTTACATGGCTTGGTTTTCGCGGGGGCTTTTAGAAGTTAGACTAATACAAGACACATATCAGGGTAATTAGAAGAGCCCAACCGTTCAACTTTGGTTCTGTTTAATACCTACAGAGTCCGGCTTAATTAGCATTGATCTAGATTCAGCTAAATCAACACGATTTTCGTAAATTCAATATAATTCCCACAGCTCACATCTATTCAGAACCAGGGTTAAGGATCTGAAGTCGACTTAGCAAACAAGCACTACTTAGTTACAGGTTAACCCCATAAATACACCCCCTACTTAAGTGCTCAAAGTGATTTTTCAAGTAGAACTAAAAGTACCCAGGATTCGAGTGCTAGTGGGTGTGAATCGTGCAAAGGGACCATCGGCATTTCAGGTATCTGTCTCCAGCCCCGGAGGAACCCCCAACGTTGCATCTGTTTGAATACGGCTAGGCGTGATTGGAGCAAAGGGATCTCAGTCATTCAATTTGTCCTACTCATTGGCATTCTTCCATTTGCGCTTTGCCTTCCCAACGTTCCCAATTGTTGCAGTATTCACTGTCATCACCGGCACCTACCACCCTATATTCTTCTACATCATCATTATCTTCGCCTTCCCCGGCAACTACAGATACTCCAACCCTGCTCGTTATCACGCCAACATCCTTTGTTTGCTTTCCCTCTATTCCCCCCGGGTTGTCTCTGAATTTGACAACCCAGCCTATCGCGTGCCAGAGCCACGTAGTCCCCTGATGGATGCCATATAGGTACATGGATCTTTAGCCTGTAAAGCTCCTGGAAAAGTATCAGTATTAGCTGCTGGAATGGAAGTAGCAATGGGGACTAACCACACCATTCCCCAATCTCCCTACAGTCCTACTAAGCAGTCCAACCCTTCTTTGTAACCCAGTTTTCCTGCCTATTCTTGATTAATGATAACCACTTCCCGGCCATAGTAAAGCATCATATAAGCATGCTATTTGTTGCCTATCCCTGACTGTCCAATGTGGAAAAGGCTTCCAGAAGGCCAAGCAATTGTTTCCAGAAAAACAGAGAATTCTTCAAAGCTTGAATACGGTCACATATGAAATTTTTCCCTCTTCAGTTGCTGAGGAAATTGCTGATGGTTTGGGAGAAGGTTTGCGTCAGGGTAACGTTGCTACTGGTAGCTCCAGGAAACACCACCAAAAATAAAAATGAAGGGACATAGAAAAGAAAAGAGGGAACAAATAAGAGCACGAGTCTCAGGAATACAAAAAATTGGCGGTCGAGTGAAGTTTTCATTCTATGCAGAGGGCTAGTAGTCTCTTCTCCGCACGGAAATTCCCTTCAACCAGGGCAATATTCTGCGCCACATTAAGACATAGTAGCATTATACCAGTGGGGTACACTGGGGTAGTCATCAGTAAATCTCCAGGCTGTTGGTCGACTCACTAGCTAAACAGTCAGCTTGTATATCAGCTTATTCGTAACAGTTTTAGACCATTAAGCCCAGCAAGAAATTGTCATTAACGTCTGTGAACCAGCGTAATAAATGAGTTTATCAATGAGTTGAGAGAGGGAAAAAACACTATGAAAATTCATAAATGCAAAACACATCGTGCCGTAAATATTGTTCGCATTTGTTTTTACCGGACGGGAGATAATGCTTGCAGGCGTGGCCAGGGCACAGAAATTCTGCTGTGCGGTTTCACGGTGGTAAGAGGATACCAGACCTTGGGCCCGCTACAAAGAGTTATTTCGCCACTACTAAACATAAAATTGCATGATGAAGCCTTTGCGACGCCGGCTGCGGTGCCGACAACACGGTGGCATTGACGGCTAGGTGCCATGATTCTTGAACGCTTTCGAATTTAAGGCTTGGATGGCATACTCCTCCTATCCACTGCGTTGAATGATGAAAGGTCTGACCACTTTTCTTCTAGCTCAAGCTATAAACCCTTTTCCACTGCTAACGTATGTAAGCCAGGAAACCCAGTCTTGTTGTATCCAAAATTATTTCATAGGACCAAAGCCACAGTGCGATTATGCGAATATTCAGAGGTAATTTTCTGAGGGCAATACCCTTACTGAAGGTGGGTGTTTGGTGCAATGAGAGGCTATGCAGAAACTGAGGATACAATTATAAAGGTTTGACTGTATCATTTTTGTCAAATGAGGATATCGATAGTTTGGCATCAGATTATACAGCTGACATAAATGAAGGTTCCCGTAGACATGCAGTCAGTATAGGTCCAGGTTTGCAGAGTTTTCCATAATAGAATTTACCACCAAAATTGCTGCCTCTTTGAGGCTCGCGATAGCGATAATGCTTTCCATATTACATTTGACCACAAATGGCTTATTGTCTGGGAACACGATGCCTGTGAAGAACCAGAAATGTTGTGTCAAGGGCAGAGTGCTGAAAGCTGTGGTCATGGAAGCAGATAGGATGTTGATAGGATGAGCAGTTGTTGGAATGTAGTGCAGAGCCGAGTCAGTTCATAGGCTAGGCCAAGTCACAGGCGCATCAAGCAGCGGAAGCAGTCTGGTTCGGGAAAAGTTACCCTGAAGCATCTTACTATTGAGCAGGACACGGCCCCAGATTAAGGGTGCCTAGTGCTATCAGAAGTAGTAACAAGAAAAAGAAAAGAAAAAGCCGCCGAACAGAGGATGCTCTCTATCCTCCCTATTTATTGCCCAGGTCATCAATCATACTCAGGAGATTCCATTCAAATTCAGTTTCACACATTGCAACAAGAACTAGCCAAGTAGAAAGTCCAATATATGGGGCTCTCAGTTGAATTAGATCTTGAATCTTCCTCCAATTCTATCATTCCTGCCCCTATTAGTTTCATTTGCTAGCCTGAGATGTAGAGCCGAGAAAAGCCACCTCTGGTATACAATATACCATTGCTATTTACCCAAAAATGCATTAGAATTTAAATAAAGTATTCCTATTTCCCTGGCCCCACGAGCCAACAGACTACTGGCCCCTACACGCACGTCAATGGCCACAACCCCGGTGAGATGTTTGCCCTCGGTGGTCTCGGCTGTAGATCCTTAGTCCGAGAGTATGTTCCATATATAAGACTGGGCCGGTATACATACATGGCTAGAGGCTGCTGCACAGATGATAATTGTTTTGGTGGCTTTGAGTTTTTCGGGGGTCTATTCTGAGAGGAAAGAGGAAAGTACGTACATATGGAGATGGGTGGCGAAGTGTTAAGTAGCTTCAGGGTAACGCCGGGTGTAGGACAGATAACTAGAAGAGACAACCAAAGCCACCGCTAGAGTTTTGCTAGACTTGTTGTGTGTTTCAAAGGTTGAACAGCTCTAGTTTGGCTGGCTCAGCTCTATTGATAGTCGGTGTTAGTCTGGTGTACTTTAAGCGATCCAAACCACAACACTTCAGGGTAACCCCTATGTAACAGTGCATATTCTACCTCTTAACTCAGTATACTAACTTATTTACTTAAAGTATATGAGATATAAATATACACAAGTAAAAAGTACTAAAGACTCGTACATATTAAAGACTCGTACATACTAAAGACTTGTACATACTAAAGACTCGTAGATACACATACTAGTGCCTACTTACTATTAAACAGGATCCCAATCCCACATGCACGGCTTTCGCACTGGGCGCTAGACCAAAATTATCTTTAGCTATAGGGCCATCTAAACCTTCTTCCCCCCCCCCAACACTACATCCTTTTCCCCCAAAAAAATTATCCTTAAAACTTTCGAGTCCTGTTTGCTGGAGGCATGCTCACATACATCTACCCTTAAGAAAGCAAGCTGTCCTCGTGCGCCCATGCACATGCACAGACATGCATGCACAGTAGTTTCTATTTATATTCACCCCGGCACATGGCTCTGCTTACTGTGCATCTAGATCTGTTAGATATAGACATCTCGATGTTCAATGTATATATGCCGCAGTGTCGCAGTAGTACATAACGTTCGTTTAATAATTAATATATTCCTTACATATCAAGTTTATTATCCTCGCCGCGAACTACTTGTAGCTTACTAGTGGATGCATACGGCATTGGTCACGAGACTGATATAGCTTTCTTCAGCTGAAATATTAAAATTAATAACGGCAAGGAATATCTTTCCTATATAGGAGGTATCAATGCCCCAGCAGCAGGTCCACAGCACCAAATAAAAACCAATTAGACAACGCCGAAAGCATTATCGAATTGTGTAGCTATTATAAGGGCATGCGAGCCCAAATAAACACCAATATTCCATGCGCGCCAATACCCCCGTTCCAGATGCCTGATACTTGGGAGGTGCCAATGTGGATGTCCAAACCATGGTTGTTAATAAATCTAGATCTATTACCCGAACGAGCAAGATAAGCTAAATGCGATCACGAGAACGTCGTACACGTACCACGTTTCATGTAACTGCCTCGCTTCTACCATTATCTTCAAACAGAACAAAAAAATAAATATTGAGCGTACCCGGTAGATGGTTCCATTCCATACATCGGCTGAAAGGTATAATATATATATATAACAATCTAGAATCAGTTACAGTTCGCGATAATGCAACCATCATACAGGCTACCTCATCTATCTGCGCATGTAGTTCCAGATAGAGTTGCTCCTGCGACATACATGGGGTTAGTCTGGCGAGGGGTAGTGCAACCAGACTAACATGAGGTCATGAAGGAACTCTAATTCTCTCTGCTACAGCCTAATATATAACGTACATTAGTTCGCGGAGTTAGGGAATAAGAAGGCGTATATTACACTACAAACATAAATATGAGATGCTAGTCCAGTACCCGTGCCCGTGCAAGTTACCATAATAAATGAGAGGTACAGACGAGGATGTACAAGTAGGTAGTGTAGGCGATAAAAGATACGCAGCTACTCACAACTACCGTATACGCCTCCAAGAATGGAATGTAGTTCGGCACCACCCTTCTTGCCGGTTCACCTCCTGCTGTTGAAGCAGGATGACTGGTTGACGGCTAAGTATCGTAAACATATAGGCATTAAGCAGCTGAGAATCGCCACATGCATTCTGTCGAGCCATCCCACTAGAATGCTCCTTGATTCCCCATATCCGACTTAGGTTGAGGTACATTCTCACATCATGGCCCATATGATTGCGTGGGGCAAAGGCACCGTGGTAGCGTAGCTAAAATATTGCAGTCGTCTACCATCTTCACCACATCCTTCACAATGTCATTTAGTGAGTGATGGCGTTTCCTCAAGGTATTTTATAGCCTTAAAAGCGAACTCGACGGTTAGTTCAACTACTAGAAATAACGTTTGCGTTTATACGTTCCGTAGGTACCAGATTATTGACATTTGACTGGATGTAGTCATCGTGTGTACTTAAAGCCTCGAAGAACTATTCATGACTCAAACATGTATACATTCCCTCGTTGCAGAGCAAGCAGGCATTTACAAGTCATGATTACTATACAGCAGGCATTAGTAAGATGACTTCTCCCGTATAACAGCGAAATCATGT
>WHUY01000210.1:0-35897 GCA_015179035.1 Tirmania nivea
CTAGTATTGGACTACTATAGCCCAAGAGTCAAAATATTATAAGTCTCTCTATTTTTTATCAGTACCATCAAGTTTTTTTAGTGAATTCATTTTGATTCCTTTAATTTTCTTAGGTGAAGTGAGGTTGTTTACCAAAATTAATCTAGTAGTAGATTCCTATTATTAATATTCTATTGATTTTCCTTATTAAAACTTTTGAGGTTTAGGTATACTAGCTATTAATAAGGTACTATTATCTGAATCAGAGCTATTACTTAGATTGTTATTATCTGGTCTACCTTATACTCCAAATTGTTGTTATTAATTAGTATTTTCATTTCCTCCACTATTAATATTATTATTTTAATCTTCTTTATTATCATTCAGTTCCTATGTTTTGTCTAGGGGAGGTGGTAGAGAGTTGGAGCTTTCTGCTTCTTGTACTAATGTAGTATTCTTCTAAGTAGAATCTTGACCTTTGCTTTTATCCTTTATTAGAGTTTGAGCAAATATTTCGGGTAATTCTAGAATTGGTTTAAACTAATCTTCTGCTGAAGTAGGAATTTCTTCTAAGTAAGTACCACTTAGTATAAAGACCATTAATTTATTCTAATTTTCTATAAGCTAATACTTCTTTTTTAAAAGTCCTACTAATAGTTTTCTTAGTTCTTCTTTAAGAAAGGCTCTTAATTCCAAATCTTTTTCTATAAATAAATATAGTATTTACCATAGATAGTATCTTATTACTGCTTCTAGTAAGAGTTCAGTATCTACAGGATGATATTTCTATATTACTCTGAGGATTTATGCATATTTCAGAATTTTATATATATAGAGTATATATTCCTTTAAAAATATTTCTAGTTTTTAGGAAAGAATTATTTCAAATATAATCTTATACTCTGATAAATAATCAGACATATATTCTAGAGTTATTTTTTTCTTATAACTTGGATCTATTGCTCTTTCTATAGTAGGGTTAATGATTCTAGTCTTTTTAGAAGTACCTTTTTAGAAGTACATTTAACTAATTCTTGAATTTCTATAAGTAGTATAATCAAATATCTTGACTTCTTAGTCCATTTTTCAGCTGCAGATACCATTCTATCTGATGCTGATTCTTATTTAGGTTCACTTCGATATCAATTATCGCTCTGCAACCTGTTAGGTTAGATCAATAGATTTGATCTTCAAGTTACTTTTCTGCTTTAGTACCTTATTATTTTAGTAATATTATTGAAGAAGATTTGTTGGATATCTGCTCGAATGAAGATAATATTGGCTCGGTTGATAGTGATAATAGTTCGGCAGCTTAGCAAAGTCTGAATACATTTTACAGACCTAATTTATCTCCTATTTCTGAGTCATCTAGCAATAGTCTTTTATTTTATAATTATAATATTGAAGTAGTTGTTGAAGGTGTTGAGACTTTCGTTAAGATATTGTCTAGTATTAAGGAAGTAGTTTATGAGCTGTAGGATGATGATCATTTCCTTAGTGCATTAATTCTTCCTAGAACCTATAGTACTAGTTTTTCATTTATATACCATGTTTTTTATTTCTAGTGTGGTATTAAAGATTGCTAGAAGTACAAGTTAATTTGTCGAAAGTACTAGAAAAAGTGTTTGGAATAGAGGTGGAATACTTTTATGTGGGAAACTACTGCCCATTAGAGCTTTGTTTAGCTTGCTTCTAAGTCTTGTAGTTATACTATAGTTGAGAGTGTGATATCTTATTAGTTATTATTGTAGCTAGCTGAATTTATAACGTTATTATTGAATTCAAAATATATTATACTAAAAAGTATAAAAGAGTATCGTTAAGGTTGATTAAGCCTTAACATAAGGAGTTATGAGTAGTAGAGATTAACTTTTGATATTAAAAAAAATGTAATGAATGATACTAGATAGTAGTTATTCAGTATTATTTATACAATCTATATCCACTAGAATGGATATATGTATATACTGGTTCTGCTAAGGGATTGCCTCAGAAGGATAGTTATTATGAGGTGGGGAGTTCTGTTAAACATATTACTTAACAGGTATAATCTCTACTTAGATTATTTACTAACTAATTAATCTATAGTTAGTTATTATCTATCTAAGTAGTCTTAGGAGAAGATTCTAGAGGGAAATTCATACTCTTTTTATACTTGTTCAACAATATATCTAACAGTTCAGAATATATAAAATATGGCACTTAATGTAGAGTAGTACTATATAAGTTATAGGAAATATAAGTTATAAGAAATATGAGTTATAAGAAATACATAAGTCATAGGAAACTGAGCTATATTGGGGCTATGTTATATTTTTGAGGGTGTACACAAGACTGCAAATTGTACTGAATAACTAACTACTAGATTTAGTAGTTATGAAATGATAACAGATATAGAAAATATGAGATAAATAAAATAATAAGAAATAACTTCTCTTATTATTACTGGTAACTAAGGTTGTATACCTCGAACTAGGTCTTCTACTTATTTTGGAGATAGATTAGATCAAGGCCAATTATAATAAGTTATAAGTTACCACTCCTTATGGGCTCAAGCTTATAAAGGTAATAAAGATTAAGGAAGTTACTGATTTTACTAATTTTGATGAAGTACTTGTAGAGACTTAATATATTAGACTTATTGAGATTAAGGAATAGGATTATTAGAAGTTTATTAATGACAACGTTTGTAAGGTTATGAAAATAACTGCGACTAAGAACTTTGAAGAACTTATTGATTAATTACTACCTTAGTACAGGGATTTTATAAAAATCTTTAGAAAAGAGATGCAATCTGCCCTTCTCTCTCACAGTCTACAAGACATGATAATCGAGTTAGAAAAAGGAAAAAGTCTACTATCAGGAAAGTTGTACTTTGTCTTTCCTGATGAATTAGAGCTTCTCAAAGAATACCTTGATAAGATACTCTAAACCATTAAGATTAAATCAAGTAAAAGTAGTATTGGTACTCCTATTTTCTTTACCAAACAACCTAATAGCAAGCTCAAAATAGTCGTTAACTATAGAGAGCTCAATACTATTATAAACAAAGATAATTATCTCCTACTACTTATGACCACTCTTATAAAATAAATTGGTACATCATAGGTTTTTTCCAAACTTAACTTAAAACTTAGGTTTAATTTGCTAAGAATAGTAGTTGGAGATAAGTAGAAGATAGAATTCAAGACTAGATATAACTTGTATAAATAAACAGTTATACCTTTTGATTTAATTAATGCCCTATCTATCTTCTAATAATATATTAATAATATTCTATTTGAAAGAATTGATCGAGAGATTATTATATATATTGATAATATTTTTATATATATTCAAACTGAAGAGGAATATATCGAGCTTGTCTGCTAGGTATTATAAAAGTTAAAGGAGAATAACCTTTGTATCAATATTAATAAGTATATCTTTTATGCTTTTGAGATAGAATTTATAGGATTTAAGATTAGTACTAAAGAGATACAAATAAGTCAAAAAATTTTAAGATATCCTCACATGGTAAGCCCTGTAGAATATTAAAGAAGTATAGAAGTTTATTAGTTTTGCTAATTTCTATCAGTAGTTTATTAAAGGCTATAGTAGTTTAGCTCTCTTGATTTAAATACTTATGTACAATAGAGTTTCTTATAATTAGATATAGCAGTATCAAAAAGCCTTCGACAAACTAAAATATAGGTTCATTATGGCTCTAATACTATACTATTATAACTTCAAATAACCATAAATAATCAAAATAGATATGTCTAATTTAGTAAAAGCTAGTATCCATCTCAGAAAGAACTAGATAGTCATTAGCATCTAGTCACCTACTACTCAAAGTGTTTTATTCGAGCAGAGCTCAACTATGATATATATGATAAAGAAATGGTTATAATCATCAACTACTTTTAGGAATAGAGAAACTCTTTGATAGGTGTCTTAAAGAAAATAATTGTATATACTGACTATAAAAATTTAGAGTATTTGAATTCCATAAAATTATTTAATTAAAAGTAAGTTCGATAGGTAGAAATATTAAGCCAGTTCAATTTCAGAATCATCTATTACTAGTATACACTATGGGGCAAGTCAGTTCAAGTTCATAGCTCTAATAACTTATTTGCGCCTCAGCTATCACTAGTAGTAACTTACCTCTTACTGACTTGTTGACTATTCAGTAATTAATAGAATACTCGCTAAACCTCTATACTAACCTCCTTTATCCTCGAATGTCTACTAAGGATAGTTATTTCCTACCCTTATTAGTACTGCATATAAATAATAGGTAATGAGTACTAACAATAACAGTAAAATAGATGATAGTAGACGCAATCCATAATAGTACAGATAATCTATAATAGTAGATGTAACTATGACAGCACAAACAATTACTGATAGTAGATGTGATTAGTAATAGTACAAACAATTCTTGATAAAAGAAGGAACTGTGATAGTATAGGTAATCAGTAATAGGAAAAGCGACCATGATAGTAGAGGGAATCAGTGATAGTAGAAGTGACTATAATAATTTAGACAATCAGTAATAATAGAAACGACTATGATAGTATAGGCAATCAGTAATAGTAGATACAACCATGATAGTATAAGCAATTAGTAAGAGGAGAAGTGACTATAACAGTACAAATAATCTATGACAGTAGAAGTGACCGTAACAATTCAGGCAATCAGTAATAGTAGAAGCGACTATAACAGTACAGGCAATCAGTGATAGTAGATGCAACTATGATAGTATAAGTAATTAGTGATAGTAGAAGAGATCCCTAATAGTATAGGCAATCCGTAATAGTAAGAGCAATTTGTACTAGTAGGAGTAATCTATAATATTACAAGCAATTCATAATAGTAGTAGTCAATAATAATGCAGGCTAGATAGAGTGAAGGAATGAGAAATAAAAAATAAAAGGCTTGGCGAGTATTCTGTAGATTATTGAGTTGGAGTGAGTCAAGTTAAAATATCGAAAAGCTGACTTGATGAGTTATCGATGGATAAAAACTTATTTACTGAGTTAGTTCTTGGTGAGGCAGGGTAAGTTGTATTTACCGTGTAGTATACACTATCTATCACCTAAGTAATAAGAATAGTAAAGCAGATGCGTTTTTCTATCAGATTGATCCTGACTTCAAAGAAGGGGAGGAGAAGTAGGACTATATGATTCGAATATTTAAACATAGTCAATTCCACTTAGGTTTAGGTGAGGAAGAACTAGTAACATATTAAATTATCATAGTAAAGGCCTCATAGATAGAAGAATCAACTTGGTCGAAAGAAATTCTAGAGGCTGGTCTTATGAATAAGAAGTAGTTGGGGATTCAGAATATATTAAAGTTTGGCAAGGAGTATCTTGGTCTTAAGTATTATAGTTTAGAAGATAATATGGTAATCTATGAAAGACGTTTATATATTCCTAATAACAACTGACTCAGGCTAAAGATAGTATTCTAGAGCTATGATACTAAAGTTTTAAGATACTTTAGATATGATAAAACCCTTGAACTAATAAAATGAAATTACTACTAACCTAATATAGAAGATTCGATACATAATTATATCTGTATATATAATCTTTACTAACATAATAAGATAGTATAATATAAGAAATATGGTAAGCTTATACTTCTTCCAATTTCCTATAAGCTATAAGAATATATTTTAATAGATTTCATTATTAATTTACTTCCAGTCAAAGGGTATAATCGGATCTGAGTTATTGTCGATAGATTTACTAAAATAACACAATTTATTCCTTTGAAGAATTGAAAAGATAAAAAGTTAGCTAGGATATTTATCAAAAAGATATAGAGACTATATGGGTTACTAAAGAGGGTTGTTTAGGATAAGGACTTAGTATTAATAAGTTCATTCTAGATGGAAGTCATTTCATTATTAGGAGTTGAGTTAGACAAGTCCTTAGCATATCACCCTTAAAGACATAGTTAAACTAAATAAGTTAACTAGATCTTGAAGCATTATCTATAAACGTATTACTATTGGAATCAATATAACTGAGTTAAGTTACTTCTATTTATTGAGTTCTATTATAATAATACTATCTATTTTAGTACTAAAAATACTTGTTTTTATATAGTATATAGCTAATACCTCAACAATAACTTCCAGAACCCAACTAAGGCCTCAACCGAATCTAACAACCCTGAAGTAGCTAAGATAGTCGAAATTCTAAATATAATAAAAGAGGCAATGAGGAAGAATATAAAGGCAGTATAGGCCTATATATTAAAATATTATAATCTTATGGTAGTAAAGAAGGAACTAACATTTAAGATAGGAAACTGGGTTATGATCAATACTAAGAATATTAAGACTAGGTGTCTAACTAAAAAGCTTAACTATAAGCTTTAGGGGAAGTTCAGAATTAAATAACTTATTGGGACTTATACTTATAAGTTAGAACTCCCCCCAAGTACAAGCAAAACATACCTTATCTTCCATATCAATCTGTTGGAATCCTACCACTTTAATATAATTGCTGGCCGATATTTACTAACTCCCTTTCTTATCGATCTTAAAGAATTTAAGTATTAGATAGAGAAGATTAAGACTAGTATGCTTCAAAAAAGAAGAGTTATGTACTTAGTTTTCTAAAAGAGTTATAGTCCTAATGATGACATATGGGAACTATAGGAGAACTTGAAGGATAAACATTCTGAAATAATTTAAAAATTCTATCTAGATAATCCTTATAAGCTACAGGACCCTGATGTTATTTTGTAAGGATTTTTTTTTTTTTTCCAATTAGGTCTAGATTTTTTGAATTATCTTTCATGTATTTTTTCTTTTTTACTTGTATTTCTTATACTATATCTATTTTAGGAGTACAATAAGACGTACATAGCTATGTTTTAGCTGTTGTATATGAGGACTAGTCCTCAAACCTCATCTATAGTTATTAGTAGTAATACTGATTCTATTTATATCATCAGCGAAAAAAAATTTGCGTCAAGATATACTATTACTTCATATGCATCAGGTACTTTATGTCATTATTTCTACATCATATGGCGTCCTATGTTCATCCTACATCCATCCTATATCCATCTTATATCCTCACCCTGATGCCCTCTGTTAACTTAATTATCTTCCGTCATATTGTGTCCCACATCTATCATCTTTCCTCATGCTGAGCCTTTCTATCAGGTAGCCTACTCTATATCCCACTTTTGTCCCTTACCAACTCTCCATATCTGAGGTATCATCTATATATTCTTCTTATACATGTTATATTTAACTTCTTATCTATTATACATATTATAAGTCAACTTCTAATACTTTCTCATTATTACTATCAATACTATCAAATCTACTCCTATACAACAAATATATAAAAACGACTATTTATATTCAACAAATTAACAAAAACTATACTTCTATGTATAAATATAATGATCTTCCCTATAGCTATAAGTAACCTTCTGTACATACCTCTATTTGACCTTCTGCATATGCCCGTATTCTATTAATCTAGTGTGTCATAATACCAATAATACCTATCATATAGAAGCAACTGGGAAAGATAATATATTTCTAATCATAAATCGAATTCTATGTTTCTAAATCAATCCTATTATTTATTAACCAGCTTTCTCCTGGCTCTAATAGTATTAGATGTGCAATTCCCTCAATTTTGAAAATAGACACAACTACTCCATTAAATAGTAACCTGACACATACCATCTCTTCTATAGCTCATACTGCCGCCCCTCCTAAACAGTAAAGTAAAGTTACATATGCAAGCTAATATACTATTCTCTCCTTAGTTTTGAGTTTGAAAAGTATATTAAGACTTCTTAGTATTCATCCATTTAATGAATTGGGTTGTCTCCTACCCAACATAGGATATTTTCTAACCCAAACTCAATCATTTCGGTTCTGCTCTCGAAACTCTTTTTCACTAGTATACCTTGTAATATATATAACAAAACTAGATCTGCTAAAATTTGGCATAGGAATTTGAAGAGTACTATAAGCCTGAATATTGTGATATAAAAGGTTAAGTGCCTTAGAATCTGCACCTTTGAATTCACATGTCAGAAATATCCTTATAGCCAACTTCAAATCAGACAAGTTAGCTGCAAGTTCTAGATTATTGAAATTTAATACTCTTTCTGAATGAATTTTGGCTTGCAATTTTAAGTAGATACTAGTCTCTTGAGGGCTTATTCCAATACTCTAGGTCTTTAACTCCCTGATGTAGCTTCATGCACTAATAGTAAAATCTTTTATAGTAAATATATGGTCTCTCGTATAGGTAGTGATTATTTGAGGTATTGCATCAACCTTATTACTCTGATAGTATGCATCTTTGAATCCTTTGTGCATAGCTTCACTTATATCAGTCAAGTATTGACCTAAGGCACCAAATTTTGGTATCTGCTTAGCATAATAGGAGATCAGATAAATCTTTGGGAAATTGTAATATTCTTCATCTTTCAAAATCTCATCTACTAACTCCTATCTTTCCAAAGTGTTTTCCTGATAATATTTAGCCTTCTCTGACGTGATAAGGTTGGTAATCGATATCTATGTCTATTCCCTTCGCAAGTTCTTATATGCCTCGGCAGTAGCCTTCTTTGCTTTTTTTCCTGCCTAAAACTATAGGAACACATCTTTAGTATTGTAGAAGTCTTACAAATATTATTATAAATATGAAATCGTCTGATTTGTATAGCTAAGATATTGAATTATTAGATAGAAGTCAGTGAGACTACGAACACAGAGAATTGCTTTGTTAAACTCTTACAATTAACGTCCACTTAGGCATGGTTGGCTAGAATTCCAATGCAAAGCAGTGGTAAATATACCAAGAATTACTTTAACAAAGTTCTACATTTCCTTTCCTGACCATTGTGTGATGACTCGATATGCTTTCTTAGAAACAAAGAATCCTGTATAGGGTGGCAATCCACACCACATATAGTCAAATGCATTTATTCTTTTATAATGCTCCAAAAAACCTTGAATCTACTCCATCAAATGATCCAATAACCCAAAAAGAATATTATGTAGAATATCCACTTGAACTAGATATGGTGGCTTCAAATTAGGGACTGACCACAAAGTGTTATTAATATTCTTAATACTATATACATTAAGACTTTTCACATCGGATTTTTTGTAGGCTGTAGTATAATCTATGTAAGAGTGATAAGAATAACTAGTCTCTGAATACTCACCCAGCTTCTCTACTGGGGTTATATAAGTGGGGCAGCGATTACTTGCAATACTATGGATTGTAGCATTTTCCATATGATCAGTGAGCCAACAAAACAGCCTAGGAAAGCATAATTGAATATTTCTCTCAGTACAAACTATTTCATATTCCGTCTCACATTTTGCATCAGATAAAGGCTTTAGTAGGTGTATTAAAACCTCATGGATAGTTTGTAAGGCTTAAATTTCCTATGTTTCAACTGAATAGCCAGGTATTTTATTGATACATTTGGGTCCTATTGGTAAAAGTGCTATAGGTATCCTGGTATGCATAGTATATGTATTCCATATAAAGCTTCGAATATTTTTTACACTCATATATACTAGCCATAATTTTTTATCTCCAGAAAAATTTGTCAGATAAGTTTTATCTGATGCTAAAAGAACTAGAACTAGTATTCCTCTATCAGAAAGTAATTCCTATTTATAATTAGCTAGGAATCCAATGCAATATGTCCAAGTCACTCACCTCAGTTTTCTCTTACTATGTAGTAGTATTAATCTCACTATATACACGATTGCCTTGTTTATTATATTCTCGATGATGCCTCTATACCATATTAGGTACATAAGCCTTCTGATGTAAAAGATATCTCACTACTGAAATAATATCACGATAATAGAACTGTACTCCAAGTAGTAAAGGGTAGTTCACTGTGCTTGAACGCCAGCTAGGTTCATTTGCTATAGCATCCACAAGCTTGTATATTGTATATGTAGAACGAAATTCATATTTATACGTTGGATTTAGTCCTTTTAAAATCTCATTATAGAAGAATTACTCAATCTTTCCCTTAGAAGTTTTTGCAGAATTGAAAAAGTGTGCCAGTCAATAATCAACTAAATCTTAAAAGGGCCCATATAGATTAAAAGTGGAATCTTCTTCTGGAAAGGAATATTCTTATATAGGGATACCTCTAAGTAGATTGGAGATTGAATCGCTTGTATCAAGTTGTTAACCCTCATCATCGGATTCTGACTCACTAGAAAACTCCCGAGTTTCCTTATCAGACCCCTCACTAGTAAACTCAATATTAGAAGAAAGATAATCTAGAGAACAAATAGCCTCCAGCGCGTCTATATCTAAATTTGAAGTTTGTAGGTTGTTTGAGTCAGATAACCACCGTTTTCGAGATTCAAGTCCTTTCAAGCTCTTGATATTTTCTCCTAAATAAACTCTAGCTATATGATTAGTATACTGCCTAGGGCTAGCATAGAGTTTCGGATATCATTAGCATCGTGTTTTGTGACTGTTTATCTTGTTTCATATAGCTTCTATATGGCAGAATGTTTGTTGGAGAAAGAATATTTGTTACAGATACTAGTTGCATTAACATGATCAAGACTTGCTAGTTCTCTGACTTTCACTAAGAATATCAGTATTAGCAAGAGTAATAACAAGCTGACAAGATCTCGGATTTCACCTACTATATAAGCCTATGCATAAGGTCGGCCACTTGCTAGTATAAAGCATACTAGCTTGAACTCGATCTCCTAGAACCTTATATCTTGTAACAGTTATGCTAGTACTGGTACGACTCTCATTATTAATCATCGATCCTTTCATATTAGATCGCTATTCTATACTAGTTAGACTACTGACTCTCATTATCAATCATCAATCCTTTCGCATTTGATCTCTATTCTATACTAGTTAGACTACTGACCATATTCCAGAAGTTCTAACTAGGTATTAGAAGTCCTAACTAGGTATTCACTAAACTAGAGAATCTACTAGATTAGTCTAGTAGAATAACCTTACTTCCTTTGAATCTTAGGACCCGCAAGAGTCATGCTGGTACTGGTACGACTCTTAAATAAGAAATCGATCTTTCTAATCTTCCTACACTACCCTTATCCACTGTTTCTTTGCACTTTACCTCATTAGTATTGAAGAATTTGTACTCCCTAGAACCTTATTTGTACACCTGTCGTCATATATTTGTATGTAGTTATTTACGTATCCCTTATATATTCTATCTTCCATTCTACTGATATGCTTTAATTAGGTATTTTGACATGTACTTACTTCTTTTTCATTGTAATTAGAGTAGGCTACTTGATAAGTGTACTGATTCTCTATAAAAGAGGTCAATCTTTGCCTTCTATATTATCTTTCTTTTTCATGCAACTTGTTCACTTCCTTGTCTATAATATACTGAGATATTCATCACAAAATGTTACCCTAAGACTAGCTATGTGATGCCTATACAAAACAGGAGAAAAATTGACATTTTCATAAAACTAAGAATTAATATATTCAAGATTAATGTATTAGTAGAGGGATTTCGCAACTTAGTTTCTTATTAACTTTTTTGTTAAGTTGTCATAGCAACCCGACAACTTCCGATATTACTATAGTAATGACTTATTAGTAAATAAAATTAGCTATACCTTAAGGTATAATTATACCAAATATCTACCCCTCTTACATTGCCTCTCACTCAATGCATAGCTATCCAAACAGCTTATTGCTTTACATATGGCTTCTCAAGACCGGAACACTCCTTACAATGCAGAGTGCATATTGTTTGCTGAAGTTGAATGCACTCAATTGCCATCTATTTCAAGCTCATCTTTAAGCCATGGAACGTCTAGTTTAAGTAATAACAATGATAATGTGGACACTGAAGCAATGCGATAGCTATGTTTTGTGCCTCATCTACAGTTGCTATCACTAGAATTGCTGCTAATACTGCTAATTCCGATATCATTGGGGGTCGTATGGGTTATACGGGTCATGTGGGTTGTGTGGGTCGTATGAGTTATGCAGGGCAGTCGCCAGTCGGTCGGCAATCAGAATAGACTACGACTTAACATAAAAGTATGCGAAACCTCTTCTTTATCTTTCTTAGCTAACTTTAAGTCTATTTCTCCTTACTAACTCTACACTTAAGATTAATAATAAAGTTTGCGAAATCCCTCTAGCATAAGGTATCTAGTGTAAAGTATCAGTACGCAAATGAATCAAGACTATGTAGAAAGAGTTTAACATGCACTTGGGACTATGCCGATCTATATTAGGTATCAGATAAAGGGATCAACTAGAAGTTAGTATATATAAATTAAATATGACTTTGTAAGTAGTATATATATTAAAGGATCAAAAGATGCAAGTAAAAGACATATACAGAGTAAAGACAAGTATCTATATAGAGGAATTTAAAGGTCAATTGTTAGGTATCATGGGATTAGATCTACGTACTACTACATTTACCCACAGTCAGCTTTATATTGCCATATTCTATGTTATAAATATAGCTAACCTTACTGTATTGCAAACTTCTTTATCTATTTCTATACAAAATGTTGTCTATCCTGAACTATTGATTTCATTTCCTTGAGCTCTTCTATAAAGTGGTTTTTTTTTTCAGTATTTATATATCTATAGAGGAAGTTCTTTTTAGATTTTTATACCTCTCTGCTAAGTATTTTTTTAAGTTAATATATATATTTGGTGGTAGTGGTAGTATCTATATTCATATTTTGGTAGTATGTTTGGGTAATACCTATATTCTATTATAGTATTAAGAGCTAATAATATACAAAAGGTCTTATAACACAATATTATCCTCTAGCTCAAAGTTCCCTATTATATTATGTTAACTAAAAAAAATAATAGTACTTCGTTCACTAATAAAAGGCATAATATAATGTTCTAATAAATATGAATAGAAAATAATAACATCTTCAGGTTGAAATTCAAAGCTTTATTAAAGAGCAGAAATAATAAGCTCACCTTCAGTAAACTTTCCCCAATAACATATAACTACCTATCCATCATTATAATCAGACTTATCTTTATGATGCTCTGCTGCAAGGTTTTTAATCAAAATAATACCTTGAAAGCATACTCTATGTGAGGTCTTCCAACTAGCTAAAAGTGATAGCTCACATACCGCTCTACTTAATATAATTAGTTTCAAGCTAATGAAGAAGATCCCCAATAAACATACTATCAAGGGGGCCCTATTAACCCTTATAGTGCTCTTGTGACTAAAAAATAGGATGGCCATACTTCTACTACTACAACGATACTTATTCCGAAATACAGAATAATATTCTATAGCAGAAAGTTCAATCCGCTTTAATCTTTTCTGACAAATCTTATTTCGCCTCACAAAATAAATCTTTTGTTAGTTGAGAATAAAGTAAACTAGACTTAGAACTTTGTAGGCTTCGTATACTCGAGGTGCTCTTACTTTCGAATACTCTTGATAGTAGAATTAGATTCAATCGAGAACTACTCTTACTAAGAATAATGTGTAGTAATAGTAGATATTCTTTGATAAAATATTTTAGGGGATGCGCACCTACCCATCACTCTTTGGAATTTCTTTTTAAGTGTTATGCCATCCATACTTTTGTTAACACAGTCATAATTTGTGCTCGTTATCATAGATTACTAGCCTGAATGTAGAGAAGATTCCCATACCTATATATTTCATATACTTCACTTAAGCTGACTTATTCCATTAAAGAATACTTAGCTAAGATAACTAATTTCTACTTCTGATATAATACTAATCCCCGATACTATCGAATTATTACCCGACAGTATCATAGGGTCATCTTATTTGAACTTGCAGTAGTATTTTTTTAATAGCATCTAATGTCTATTGAAAATAATTTTCAACTGCTCATAACTCTATTAATAAAGACTCATAGGTCACAAACAGATTATTATTGGATAGGCATCAATGCATAGAAGATCATAAAATTTTAATTCATCTCGATGTCCATATTATTCGTAAAGTTGTTATCAGTAATAGATAAATTTCCTTATGGATTTAATTAACCTTACTAAAGGTCTTATAACTCCACAGATATTACTCCGATTATAAAATAGATTGCGGAAATAGAATCAAAGCGGTAAATAGACCTAGATACAACTTTGAAATATTAAATTCGGAGAACTTTATATTGCAATCCTATCTTTAGCCTTGGCTTATAGCGCACTCCCTTATAATTTCACTAGATGCACTTTGATCTAAAGTATGTTCTCGTGGCTTCATTATTTTATTTATTTTTACGGAGTTATTTTCCTAAAGTTCAGGGTAATAACTTCAGTTCAAGGTAATGCCAAGACTTTAAGGTAACAGCTAGTATAGATACTATATATGCATATAGTCAGTGTATTGATCTAGGTATAACTCTTGAACTATTAATCGGATACTTATGAAACTTAAACCGTAGCTCTCTCAAGGGTCTATGGACGTGCCATAAGGGTCATAACTATCTATAATAGTTATATACCACTCCGAGGTTTATACCCGTTTTATATACTTATCTCTTATAGATAAGTATTAGAAAAGCTAATACTATACTGCTATGAGTATACCTAGAGTCCATATAGATATCTAGGGTCGTTCTACAGGAGCTCAAGTACCTATGGTAGGGCTAGATGACACCTCGTGACAGTGCCTTCCCCCTTAAGGTTCTTGTCTATAAGAACCTAATTGATTATTCAAATAGAATCAGTATTACTACTAACAACTATGGATAAGGCTTGAGGACCAGTCCTCATATACAACAGCTGAAACATAACTGCGTACGTCTTATTGCACCCCTGGGATAGAAAATGCTATAAGAAATATAGGTAGAAAATAAAAAATGCATGAAAGACAATTCCAAAAACCTAAAACCTAAATAAGAAAAAATAAAAAATACTCATAAGATAATATTAGGGTCCCATAGCTTATAAGGATTATCTAGATGGAATTTCCGAACGATTTTAGAGCCTCCATCCTTCAAGTTCTTATATGGTTCTCATGTGTCCTCATTAAAACTATAACCCTTCCAGGAAACCAAGTATATCACTCTTCTTTTCCGAAGCTCACTTGTCCTAATCTTTTCTATCTGGTACTCCAATTCTTCAAGATCGACAGGAGGGAGTGTTGGCGAACATCTGCCGGCAATCGTGTTAAGGTAGTAGGGTTCCAGCAGAGTGATATAGAAGACAGGATGGGTTTTGCCTGTGCTCGAGGGAAGTTCTAATTCATAAGCATAAGTAGTGATGAATTATTTGATTGTGAACTTTCCTCCAAGCTTGTAGTCAAGCTTCTTGGTCGGACGCCTAGTCTTAATGTTCTTAGCATTGACTATAACCTAGTCTCCAATCTTGAATATTGGTTTCTTCTCTACTACCTTAAGATTGTAATACTTCGACATGCGAGCTTATGCTACCTTTATGTTTTCCCTCATTACTTCTTTCATTACGTCCAGAATTGCGACCGTCTTAGCTGCTTTAGGGTTGTTAGATTCGGTTGAGGCCTCGGTTGGGTTCTGGAAGTTGATCTCAGGATGTTGGCCATATGCTACATAGGAGAGAGTATGTTTAGTACTAGAGTGCACAGTGTTATTATAATAGAACTCAGTAAACGGAAGTAACTCAACTCAGTCATCCTGATCCTAACAGCAATATGTTCATAGATAATATTCTAGGATCTGGTTGACTCATTCAGTTTGACCATCCATCTAGAGATAATATACCGAAGACTTATCCAACTCAACTCCCAATAACCACATAATTTCTATCCAAAACAAACTTATAAATACCGAGTCCCTATTCGAAATAACCCTCTTTGGCAACCTATATAGTCTCCATACCTCCCTACCGAATATTCTAGCTAACTCCTTAGCCTTCCAGTTCTTTAAAAGAATGAAATACGCTATGTTGATAAACCTATCGACAATAACCCAGATTTGATTATACCCTTTGACTAGAGATAAATCAGTAATGAAATCTATCAAAATATATTCCCACGGCCTATAGGGAATTGGAAGAGGTACGAGCTTGCCATATTTCTTGTGTCATACTATTTTGTTGTATTGGCAAGTGTCGTATGTACAGACGTAGTCATGTACCCAATCTTCTATGTTCGGCCAGTAGTAATTTTGTTTCATTAATTCGAGGGTTTTGTTATATCCGAAGTATTCTGCAACTTTAGTATCATGGCTCTGGAATGCCACCTTTAGCTTGAGTGAGTTGTCGTCAGGAATATATAAATATTTTTTATAGGTCACCATGTCATCTTTTAAACCGTAGTGCTTAAGACCAGGATACTTTTTACCAAACTTTAACACATTCCGAATCCCTAACCACTTCTCATCCATGAGGCCAGCCTCTAGGATTTCCTTTAACCAAGTTGATTCTTCCATCTGTGAGGCCTTCACTATCATAATTCGGCACGTTACTAGTTCCTCCTCACCCAAACCTAGTTAGAATTGACCAGGATTGAACATCCGAATCATGTAGTCCTACTTTTCTCCCCCTTCTTCGAGGTCAGGATCAACCTAATGGGAAAATACATCAGCCTTGCTATTCTTATCACCTGGGCGGTAGATGATGCTAAAATTGAACTGGCTTAGTATTTTCACCTATCTAGCCTACCTTCGATTAAGTAACTTCATAGAATTAAAGTACTCGAGGTTCTTGTAATCTGTATATACAATTATCTCCTTAGAGGCACCTATCAAGAAGTGTCTCCATTCCTGAAAGCAATTGATAATTATGACCATTTCCTTATCATGGACGTCATAATTAAGCTCTGCTAGGGTGAAGTACTTCGAGTAGTAAGTGACTAGGTACTAATGACTGTCTGGTTCCTTCTGAGATAGGATACTAGCCTTTGCTAGATCAGAGGCGTCTGTCTCAATCATCTTTGGTCATTCGGGATGATAATGGCATAATATTGGAGCTGTGGTGAATTTATATTTCAGTTCATTGAAGGCCTTTTAACACTGCTATGTCCAATTCCAAGATACTCTATTGTGCATAAGTGTTTGAATTGGGAGAGCCAAACTACTAAAGCCTTTAATAAACTGGCAATAGAAATTAGCAAAACTAATAAACTTCTGCACTTCTTTGATATTCCGAAGGGCTTGCCATGCAAGGATATCTTCGACTTTCTTCTGACCTATTTGTATCCCTTTAGTACTGACCTTAAATCCCATGAATTCTACCTCGAGGATATAGAAGATACACTTATCTATATTGATATAAAAGTTGTTCTCCATTAGCTTTCACAATATCCAACGGACGAGCTTGATATGTTCTTCCTCGGTCTAAGTGTATATAAGGATATCATCAATATATACTATGATTCCTCGATCAATTCTCTCAGATAGAATATTATTAATATATTATTGGAAGATAGACGGAGTATTAGTTAGCCCAAAGGGTATAACTGTATACTTATACAATCCATATCTGGTCTTGAATGCTGTCTTCCACTCATCTCTAGCTGCTATTCTTAGCAAGTTAAACCCAAGTTTTAAGTCGAGTTTGGAGAAAACCTGTGAAGTGCCAACTTGTTCCATAAGAGTAGTGATAAGTGGCAGGGGATACTTATCTTTCTTAGTAATAGTATTAAGACCTCTATAGTCTACGACTATTCGAAGCTTACTATTAGGTTGTTTAGCAAAGAAAATAGGAGCGCCAGTACTCCTTTTGCTCAGTCTAATCTTACCAGTTTAGAGCATCTCATCAAGATATTCTTTAACAAGCTCTAGCTCATCAGGGGAGAGGGGATACAACTTTCTTAATGGCGGACTTTTTCCTTCTTCCAACTTGATTGTCATGTCCTGTAGACCATGAGAGGGAAGAGCGGATTACATCTCCTTTCCAAAGATTTTTGTAAAATCCCTGTACTGAGATAGCAATCGAGAAATAAGTTCCTCTAGGTTCTTATCTACAGTTATTTTCATAACCTTGCGAACGTCTCCATTTGCGAACTTCTAATAATTCTATTCTCCAATGTCAATAAGTCCGACATATTGAGTCTCTGCAAGTATTTTATCAAAGTCAGCGAAATCAGTAACCTCCTCGATCTCCAATGCCCTCTTAAGCTCGAGCCCATAAGGAGTAGTAACTCATAGCTTATTATAGTTAGTAATGATCCAATCCATCTCTAAAATCAGTGGAAGACCTGCTTCGAGGTACGCAACCTTAGTTACTAGGTCAAGGGTTTTGTTTCGCCCTGATCTTGTATCAGAGACTTCTATCTGCAGGTTCCAAACCTGCACTATGCCAGATCTCTTGAGAATTGAGCCATCGGTGCTCTCTAATCTCAGTCTTTTCTCCCTCTTAACCCAAGGCAACATTATCTATTCAACGAAATCAGAGTCAAAAATTGTGGCTTCTGCGCTGGTATCAACTAAAGCATTAATAGAAAGGTCGCATTTAATTCTTCCATATATCCATAATAACTTAACGGAAATAAAAAATTTCAACCCATCAGACTTTAATACCTTTGCACTAGATTTTCCTACCAAAAGGAGATCTTTTATTCCATCTAATGAAATATCCGGCACTACTACCTTTCATGATCTTTTTTGGAGTTCGCTGATAAGAGGAGCTACTTCATCTTCGACTTTTCTTTTTGTCCTTTTTTTTATATTTTGTAAACAAAAAAAAGCAGAAAAAGACAAGTTACAAGAAACAGAACTAATGAAAGTAGAGTTGATGTCCATGGGTTCCCCAACATGTTTCTCCTTCCAACTACCAATAGAGATACCCTTTTTCACAATACAAATAGAAAACCAATCTTGTGAGACTATCTGACCCGATGTACTAGATAGCTCATGTTCCTAACAGTCCGAGTTTTCTCTATAGTCCAACTCGTCATCACTGATGATCTTACTAAAAGAAATCTCCAGTAGCTCTACCACAGCTGCTACCATTACCACTTTCTTTACTTCCTCCTTAGCTTTTCCTTTTCCCTTTACTTCTGCCGATAGCTTCCATCCCACTGTGTAATCACCCATCATGTAGGATTTATCTCCATACTTGATATACTACATGTCCCTTTTCCAAGCCTATCACATAGTATAGGTAATTGCGTCTTGGTCAGGATTTTTTTTCTTCTTAGAGGAAGCATTGGACTTGAGTTTGGTTTTAGTATTAGACTTAGTTTTCGCCTTCTGCTTCAACTTTGAGATTTGGTCCTTGAAATTCTCGGACTTCTTCTCATTAGTTTTAGAGGTGGGAGCTGCTTCTTTCTTCATACCAATAGCCTATTTTTTTTGATAGAACTGGCTCTATACATGTGCCTCTCTTACCTTCTCATATTACACCTGAGACTTAGCATTAGTAATTACCTGGAAGTACATTTCTATGCTAGCTAGTACTTTATTAAAGATATCCTTATCAGTACTAACTCGGACCATATGGGTTCTGATCTCAGATTGAATGGCCGCGATTAGGTACTCCTAGAGCTATTCTCATAGTAGTTCTACTACCAACTGATGAAGCCTAACCCTAGCAATGAAATCCTTTATTGCTTCACCTTTTTTCTGGTACTCCTTTTGAAGGGAGACCTTTATATCCTACTGCTTATGGTGATTCTGGTAGGTATTAATGAATTCCTACTTAAAAATATTAAAAGTATCTCATTCGACCTATCCAAAGTTAGCATCTAGCATTCACTTATACTAGTTAGTATAGTACCAGATACTTGCTACTCCAGTAAGTAGATCTGCTATAAATAGGATCTTTTTACTGTGGGTAGAATATGTCAGCAGTATACATTCAAATATGTAGTCTATCTTTATTAGGAATTCCTTCAACTTGCTTGAAGTTCTATCGAACTTTGGAGGTAATGGGAGGTTTCGAGGTTCTTTCTTTTCGGAAAGAACCTTTATCTTCTTGTTTGGGGGAGGAGAAGATGGCAGTGGTAGAGGTGGTAGAGGTACTAGACTACCCACTATACCAGTGCGGACGTCTTGAATAAAGCTATCAGTGTGGATCGATTAAGTGTATTTGGTAGGGTTTGATTGGTCAATTGGCTGCTCTTAGAGGTCCTTGAGCATACGTTTGTGAGTTTGAATTAGGCGAGAAAGAGCCTTAACTAATTCTCTATTCGTCTCACAACTTTGAATGTAATTATCTTACTTTTGTTTGATCGCCTTCTATATCCAATCGCTCACTTTCCCTATATCGGCTTTAATTATATCGAACTCAGTTTTAGCCGCATCGATAATCGCACCTGTATCCTATATGAGTTTGTCAGTCAGTAACTCCTACTACTTTTCCAATACCTCACTTATAGATATAGTCAGTCACTGTACTGCATCCTATTGCCCTTTAGTTTGGCCTTTGAGGGCTACTACTTCCTCAGTTATTTGCTGCCGCAGTAACTTAAGATCCTAATATGTAGCTTTTGCTCTATCAAAAACTACCTTATGGGCTTCCAGAGATTCGACTAATAGGCATGCTTGTGCTTGTAGATCTCTGGTGAGGTCTGCTAGTTAGGCTCATTAGCGATCGAACTCGATAGCTCTCTCTCGAATAATACGAGCCAGTAATTGGTCATATTATTCTTGACTAATTGTAGGGTTTGTAGCTCTTGTAGGGCATAGTGGTGGACGTGGTGGTCGTTGTGAGGAGATATTGCTACCTGCTCGATGAGTTGGTTATTAGGTTGGTTTTCATCGACATAATAGTCCTAGTAAAAACCCTTGCGGGTATGATGTCAGTTCATCTAGGGAGTATTAGGGCTACTGCCTTGAAGATTCTATTCTACGGGATAGGATATCTTCCATTGGCATATCTTGAAACTCATTCTCTGTATCTGTCGCTGATTGTAGAAGGTTATGTGGTCATTATATGATAGCATAGGGTGTGATATCTGAAAGGATGAGAGATTGGTAGGGCTGGCAAGGCCCTCTTGATGTATGGTAGTTAGATATGATAATTCAAGTATATAATTATTCGAACAAGACGAGAATTACTTGTCCACAAAGTAATGTCATGGGGGCCCTATTAACCCTTATAGTACTCTTGTAACTAGAAAATAGAACAGCTATACTTCTACTGCTGCAACGATACTTATTCCAAAACATAGAATAATATCCTATAGCAAAAAGTTCGATCTGCTTTAATCCTTTCTAATAGATCTTATTTTGTAACACAAAATAAATCTTTCGTCAGTTGAGAATAAAGTAAGCTAGACTTAGAACTTTGTAAGCTTCATATACTTGAGGTGCTCTTGCTTTCGAATACTCTTGATGGTAGAATCAGATTTAACTGAGAACTACTCTCACTATTTATAATATACGATGATGGTAGATATTCTTTAATAAAATATTTTAGAGGATGCGCACCTACCCGTCACTCTTTGGAATTTCCTTCTAAGTATTATGCCATCCATACCTTTATTAACGCAGTCGTAATTTATATTTATTATTACAGATTACTAGCCCAAACATAGAGAAGATTCCCGTGCCTGCATATTTCATATACTTTGCTTAAGCCAACTTATTCTATTAAAGAATACTTAGCCGAGATAAATAATTTCTACTTCCGATATAACACTAATCCCCGATACTATCAAATTATTACTCGACAGTATCATAGAGTCATCTTATTTAAACTTGCAGTAGTATTTTCTTAATAGCCTCTAGTGTCTATTGAAAATAATTTTCAACTGCTCATAACTCTATTAATAAAGACTCGTAGGTTACAAACAGATTATTATTGGATAGGTATCAATGCATAGAAGATCATAGAATCATAATTCATCTCGATATCCATATTATTTGCAGAGTTGTTATTAGTAATAGCTAAACTTCCTTGTGGATTTAATTAACCTTACTAAAGGTCTTATAACTCTGCGAGTATTACTCCGATTATAAAATGGATTATGGAAATGGAATCAGGACGATGAATAGGCCTAGATATAACTTTGAAATATTAAATTCGGAGAACTTTATATTTTAACCGTATCTTTAGCTTTAGCTTATAGCGCACTCCCTTATAATATCACCGGATGCACTTTGGTCTAAAGTACGCCCTCATGGCTTCATTATTTTATTTATTTTTACCGAGTTATTTTCCTAAAGTTTAGGATAATAACTTCAGTTCAAGGTAATATCAAGACTTCAAGGTAATAGCTAGTATAACTAGTATATATACATATAGTCAGCATATTGATCTAGGTGTAACTCTTGAACTATTAATCAGATACTTATGAAACTTAAACCGTAGCTCCCTCAAGGGTCTATGGACGTGCCATAAGGGTCATAACTATCTATAATAGTTATATACTATTCCGAGGTTCATACCTGTTTTATATACTTATCTCTTATAGATAAGTATTAGAAAAGCTTGTACCACACTACTATAAGTATACCTAGAGTCTATATGGATATTTAGAGTTGTTCTATAGGAGCTCAAGTACCTATGGTAGGGCTGGATGTTACTCCGTGATACATACCTCTATTGTTGCAAGTAATATAATTATATTATTGGATTAACAGCTTGAAATAACAAAGAAACAGACTGTATTAATAGTATAACCTTTTTATAAAACGTATAGGTACCATTATGATATACGCCACTTAATATTAAATCTCGAGAGAGAATAGAACCTTTGACTCCTCTTTGCCTAATAGCTACCTATCTGGCAAAATAATAAATATCACAATTGCCTAAACCATACTTCTCTAAAGCTTCTTCAAAATGTTAGTAATGCATATCTGAAACTTTAGCCCTTGGTGGTAGAAACACAATAGCCAAATATACAATTGCTTCCTTTACTGCTATTCTTATCTGTTCAGCCTGAATTTTTCCAAATGGAATCTCTAATACTTTCTACTAATATACTATAATCATCTTATCATCAACTGAAATCTTCTTACTATCAATAACCAAAAAGTAATTTTATGCAATAGAAGTAGTAGTTGAGACAGAAGTTAATAGAATATTAAGCTTAATAAAGGAAGAGACGCCTGGAGAAGAAGGGATACCAAGAGAAGGGATGCCAGAAGAAGAGATACTAGAAGAAGGGATGTTAGGAGAAGGGACGCTAGGAGAAGCGGCAGCAGAAGCAGCAGCAGCAGCTAAAGAGATGGCAGTAGAGGCAGTAGAGGTAGTAGAGGCAGTAGAGGCATATAAGGTAGAAGTAGTATAAGTTTCCAATTTGGGATTTTTATAGAATGCTCGAGTAACTTTGGCATCCAAACAGTCTGATTCCTTATACTCCAAAGGGGTAGACTTAAGCTATTGAACCAAGTGAATACTATTCATTTTGATTTAAATATATATGCTAGTAGTAATTGTAATAGCTCCTGTTGGCAGTAATTGCAACATAGAATTGTAAAATTTAATAAATGTATAGCTTCTATCAGTTTGTTCAGCCTTGGTCTTAGTCCTTAATAGGAGGGTTTGTTGAATTTGGTACCTGCCGGAAGAGTTAGTAAAGGTTAATTAAGATAAAACCAGTACTTATAGAATTCGAGATTATAGAGGGGGGTAGAGGCAGGCTAGTGGGGGGGTAGAGGCAGGCTAGGCTAGTGCAGGAGTACAGACTGGTAGAGGTCAGTGGAGGTCGGTAGAGGTAGGCAGAGGTCGGTAGAGATAGGCTGGTTGGTAGAGGTAGGTTAGCTGGTAGTAGTGTAGATGGGTAGTGGTGGTGGCAGCGGCGGTGGAGATCAGCAGAGGTGCGCAAAGGTAGGCATAGGTAGACTGGCTAGTAGAGGTAGGCCGGCTGGCAGAGGTAGGCCGGCTGGCAGAGATAGGTTGGCTGGCAGAGGTAGGCCAGCTAGTAAGGGTAGGCTGGCTAGTAGTAGTGTAGATAAACAGTAGTGGAGGTAAGTAGAGGTAGGTATAGGTAGGCTGGCTGGTAAAAATAGACTGGCTGACAGAGGTAGGCTGACTAGCAGAGGTAGGCTGGCTGGTAGTAGTATAGATGGACAGTGGGCTGTAGGAGGTAGATGGGTGAAGGTAGACAGGTGGAGATAGACAGGTGAAGGTAGATAGGTAGAGGTAGATTGGTGGAGGTAGATAGGTAAAGGTAGAAGGTCGGCTGCAGAAGGAAAAAGAATACATAGCCTTAAATTGATGACTTAACTAGAGCGCTAGCTTATATTCGACTAGCCTACGTTCGGCTAGCCTATGTTTGGCTAGTCTATGTTCAGCTAGCCTACGTTTAGCTAGCTTATGTTCAGTTCGGCTAGCCCTCAGGTTTTATGTGAGCATAATGAGTCGCGATATCTCGTATCTAGTATCTCAATATCTATCTCAAGCATAGCTTAGACTCCCTTGTTATCCGTGCCCGTGATACCCCAACCTCTTAAAACTCTACTGAATTACTCACATAGTATCCCTTACATATATGATAATCGATGTCTATATGACCATTTACTTGTGACCACTTACTCGAGTGCTGGATAAGACCTTTCCCATCACCTGATATACTCCTATACCCGTTTATAATATTCAAGCAAATACTACTATCCGATAGGCAAATGACTTAACTTACATTCTAACTTAAACCACAATACTTCCAATAAGAACTACTAGACTACCATCAGTATAGTACATATTCCTATCCATTCATATAATAGAGGGTCTGTTTGAGACTATTTTAATACAAAATTAATAAAACTTAACTATATCAGGCAACTCTATTAACTAATACTTAGATATAGATCTTTTAGGAATGTTATCGATGCAATCACAGAAATCAGAAACTGGTAGTGCTAATGCTTATGTGGAGTATAGAGAGGGTAATCCTCGAGCGCTAGCAACTACTAGCATCGAAATACCTTTAGTAAGTATTTAAGACATATTGTGCCTGAAATCGGACTCACAATGTCTAGTAGGATACTTTTGGGGAATAAGGAAGAGAGACAGCTAATATCTATACTTTGATATGATGAAGAAGGATGAAAGTTTAGAATGCTGCAAGTTATAGTTTGCAAAAAGAATTCAAAGGGACCGAAAATGTACAAGAAACAATAGCTGTAGCTGTAGCTCAGAATTTTGAAGCGAAAAATAAATAAATAGATATAAAAGGATGATCAGTACAAGATGGCTCGTGTGGAATCAGAGCAGGTTGTGGGTAAAAGGTCTAAGCTAATAGGAGGTTTTTGAGATGGTTTAATTTGTATGTATATAGCTGAAGAATAAAAGAAAGGAGATGCCTCAAGTTGGATGAGTATCTTCACTGTCTTTGAGTTCTTCTAGTTGCAATGGCATATAAGTCATCTAACCAGCAAATATATTAAGTAGGCACCGGGAGCTGGAAACGTGCTGCTTCCCAAGCACTAGTACCACCTGCTATGACAAAATGGTTAGCTTCAACTTCAGTGCAATTAAGGAATGAAATTACATTCGATACTAGTATTGATAATGTTGTTGATGAGGTATATAGTATGAGAGATATAGTATATACAGCCAATTTGACTTATTGTAGATATAGGATAGTGGGTCTAATACTGAATCTAATGAAGAAAATACCACCAGTTTACCGACTAGTAAAGATACTACTAATATGCTGACTAGTATTTTGGCACTGGGCATTGGTAAACGTACTAAGGCATTTACGGGTTTTCCATTTTAATATGAATCAATAATGAATACTGCGCAGAGGATCATTGAGTACTATACACTCTACAAGAAGTCTCTGTTAACACTAGATGAGGTTTTATTGCTAATTCAAAATATATGGGATCAAGCCCAAAGCTAACCTCAATATGTTGAGAGGGTGCTAGAGGTAGATACCTATATATATTAGTAAGCTTCCAGTTAATTGCATTAAATTACTAACATAGCATAGCTCAAAAGTATATATTGCAGGACTAGAGGACAGCTAGTAGCCAAATGTCATATCAGCATTATTAAGATTTATAGTATTAACTAATTATCTAAGGAAGGCATCAAGGAGAAGGTTGATAACTTGCTTGACGGGGATCAATTCATTTGTAGGCGAGCAAAACGAGAGGTAAGTAGAGATAAATAGTTAGAGATCCAATATTAATAAAGTGTTATAATTATATAAGAGGCGATTTCAAGCCAAGGAAATAGTAGCTATCGTATATGAGTGGTATTTCTAAAGTCTGAAAAGAAAGGGTAACTGGGATTCTGAGTTCTTGTAAAATATCAATAGTGTTTTTATTTGCTTTGTCACTATGGCAATAAGACATTGTTTGAAGGATTAGAGAACTGGCAAATACAAAGAAAGTCCGCAAGAGTTCAAATACGAAACTGCATAGAGTAAGTTGGTTGACAAAAATACCCCTGATATCGAAAAGAGACTAATATGAATAGTGACCTATAATAGAATCTCAAAGATATCGGCAATTAATAGACCATAAGTACAAGAACTGATTGTGAATAATATCAAAGTAGATCTTGCACGTCAGATTATGGTCCATATAAAAATAATTGAGATTAAGCCAACAGATACCCTAGAATCAGAAGATTAAGAAAAATATGAGTATGAACTAGAGACAGAGTTAGAACATTCCTATGATAGGTTAAATATACCTCTAAGCAAGCAACGACGGGAGCAAGACCAGTTGTGAGATTTATTAATTAAGTTGGTAGACTCTTTATAGCTAGATATTGATGATATAGAGGTGGATGCTGATTGCATAACAGATAACAATAAGGAAGATAATGGTAATGAAGAGGCAGGTACAAATGAAGATGTAGGGGATATACAAGATTAAGTGCATCGGATTGGGAAGTAAGCTTATTTCATTTTATTTTAGTAGCTAGTGTACAGTAGATTAGACATATATATAGGTTATTTCATTCTTTATTGGATCTTAATTTCGTTATTTGGCTAGTTATAGTAGAAATATATTGTTATCTATTTTTATATTTTGATGATTCTTCAGGTTAGGTGAATAGTGAGTGGATTGGGTTGGAATCCTGTATTTTCTAGGTTAATTTTATTGCTGTGTTCGGTTTATAGATAGTATAGCAATGACAAAGAGGGTAGGAGAATGAAACCAAATCATAAACAAATATACAAGAAATACTTGTATCGAAAACAGAGATATGATATGACAATAATATAAGACACAGGATGTTAGTTGCTGAATATGGTAAAGCCATTAGAATATATATGGATTTAAAGAACCAGTTAGGAATAGGTATACGTTACAAAAGATGTAGAAGAGTTGCGATCATAGAAGAAGTGTAAAGATAGTAAAAGAGATTTTAGGAACTGATAGTAATAAAAGACAACATTAGCAATAGAAGAGAGAAGGATGGTGTGTAAGCATAGTCAG
This sequence comes from Tirmania nivea, assembly GCA_015179035.1. Lineage (NCBI taxonomy): Eukaryota > Fungi > Ascomycota > Pezizomycetes > Pezizales > Pezizaceae > Tirmania > Tirmania nivea. Next base: position 27,251 of record WHUY01000210.1, read on the forward strand.
AGTAAAAGGGTTGACTTACAAGACACAGTAAATCAGGTAGAAGGGTACAGGGATAAATATAAATTCGGAGGTTGATAAGTACTGGAAAGGAAATGCAAAAACACAATGAGAGGGAGTGATATTGGGCAGGTAATAAAGAAGGAATTAAAATAAGAGAGATATATTGGATATAAGGAGAGAGATAAATAGGAGGGAGAAGGAGAAAGTAGATGTAAAGTATCGGAGAAGTGGTTGGTTGCAATAAGAAATCGGGAAGTGTCAGATTAAAGGAGTTACATCTAGAAGTATAATAGAAAATAGTTGGCCTCAGAATCGCGAGTTTGTGTCAAAGCGTCAGGTGCGTCTGATGTACCTGATGTAAACATTTTTTTTACTGATGATAATTAATTATATTCTTATAGACAAGAACCTTAAGGGGGGAGGCACTGTTACGGGGTAATATCCAGCCCTACTATAGGTACTTGAGCTCTTATAGAATGACTCTAGATATCCAAATGGACTCTAGGTAAACTCATACTAATATAGTACAAGTATTTCTAATACTTATCTATGAGAGATAAGTATATGAAATAGGTATAAACCTTAGAGTAGTATATAATTATCAAAGATAGTTAAGACCCTTATAGCACGGCCATAGACCCTTGAGGGAGCTATGGTTTAAGTTTCATAAGTATTCGATTAATAGTTCAATAGTTACACCTAGATCAATATACTGACTATATGCATATATATTAGCTATACTAGCTATTACCCTAAAGTCTTGATATTACCCTAAACTGAAGTTATTACCCTGAACTTTAGAAAAATAACTCGGTAAAAACAAATAAAATAATAAAGCTATAAAGGTATACTTTAGACTAAAGTATGTGTAGTGACATTATAAGGGAGTATGTTTTGAGCTAAGGCTAAAAATACAGTTGAAATATAAAGTTCTCTAAATTTAATATTTTAAAGTTGTATCTAGGCCTACTTATCACTCTGATTTCATTTCTATAATCCAATTTATAATCAGAGTAATACTCATAGAGTTATATGACTTTTAGTAAGGTTAATTATATCTATAAAGAAGTTTATCTATTATTAATAACAACTCTACAAATAATATAGGCTATAAGGTGAATTAAGATTCTATAATCTTCTACACATTAACACCTATTTAATAATAATCTATTTGTAACCCATGAGTCTTTATTGATAGAGTTATGAGTAGTTGAAAATTATTTTCAATAGATATTAGATGCTATTAAGAAAATACTACTGTAAGCTTAAATAAGATGACTCTATAATACTGTTGGGTATTTATTCGATAGTATCAGGGATTGGTGTTATATCAAAAGTAGAAATTAGTTATCTTAGCTAAGTATTCTTTAACAAAATAAGTTGGCTTAAGTAAAGTATATAAAATATATAAGTATAAGAATCTTCTCTATATTTAGGTTAGCAATCTATAATAATAAGTACAGATTATGACTGCATTAATAAATATGTGGATGGCATAATACTTAGAAAGAAATTCTAAAGAGTGATGGGTCAATGTGCATCCCTCAAAATATTTTATCAAGAAATATCTACTATTACTATATATTATAAATAGTAAGAGTAGGTCTTGATTGAATCTAATTCTATTATCAAGAGTATTCAAAAGTAAAAGTACCTTCAGTATACAAAGCCTACAAAGTTCTAAGTCTAGTTTACTTTATTCTTAACTGATAAAAGATTTATTTTGTATTATGAAATAAGTTCTGTCAAAAAGGATTAAAGTAGATTAAACTTTGTCCTATACGATTTTATTCTAACTGGTAGAATAAATATTGTTATGGCAGTATAAGTATGGCCATTCTATTCTTTAGTTGCTAGAGTACTATAAAGAGGAATAGAGCCCCTTTGACATATAAAACTAGACTTAAAATATACTCCTATATATATAAAAGAAGGCTTACCTGATCTTAATGAAATTATTACAAGTCAGAAGAGATAGACTTTTAGATATGATATAAAATTCCTCTACCATATAGTACTAGTTACTCTACATAAACTATTAAGATATAGTAATATAGATTTAAAGTATAAGAGTAGTATAAATATAAGTAAAGAATTTAAAAGAGATAATTTTAATATAAAAGATATAACTTTTTAGGTTTCTAGCTTATTTAATAGTTTTAGTATATACTCAATGGGAGGAAAAAGTAATGTATTCTAATGTAGATTATTAAAAAAGAAACTAGAAATACTAATACTTTTTATTCTATATTATAGAACTAAGTACTATATTTCTCTATTTATTGATTTGATACTCTTAATTATAATAAGGCTCTAGAAAAAACTATAGCTCACTTAGTATAAGAATTATAAAGTATAAGCTTATGAACTTAGTAGGGCTTATATATAGTTAATTTAATTTATAAGTTAGTATCTTTAGTTTATTAATTTTTATTTATACAAGAGTTTTTTTTTCTTCATAAGTAAGTTTTGTTTCATTCTATTAGCTTTTCTTTATATATATAGAGTTCTTTTATATGTGTAAGCTCTTTTGTATATATAGGTTCCTTTATATATATAGATTCTTTTATATATATATATTTTCTTTATATATTAGTTAGTATAGCATATTAGTTTTTCTTCATATATTTATTATCTTAGGTATTATTATTATTTTATTATTTATTACTAATATTCAGTTTTAAAGTTTATATTTTTATAATATAGTTTTATTTTTTTATTATTATTTATTATTTATAGGCTATAAATTTAGTTTAAAGAGAATATAAGTAATTTATAATATATAACTATAAATATATATTAGATTATAATAAAATTCTTAAAGTATATAAAGAATAATCATATATAAATTATTATTAGTATAATATAGATAGAAAATTTAGAGATAGATAACTTAGGTAATAGTTGTTTTTATTAGTAGGAAAGAGATTTTAAAGAGGAGTGAGAAAGTAGGGTATTAAATATAAGGTGTATATAATAGCAAAGTATATAGAGTATAATAAATAGAAAATAAGATAGGTAGAAAGCATAAAATATATGAAAAGATAAATATAGAAAGAATAGTTTGGGAAACTATAATAGTAGAAGTAATTCATAAGAATGATAGAAAACTATAAAAATATAGTAATTTATAACAACTATAATAAACTATAATAAAAATAAGAATGTAAAGAAAACTATAAACTAATAGAAAAAAGTAGATATCAATATAAATTAATAGAATTAGTAGAACAAAATATAAAGAGTAAAAGATAATAAAAAAGACAAAAGCTATAGTAGAAACTATAATTTTTAATTATATATATAGTGAATAACTATAGAATAGTACTTCAAAAGGCTATATGTTTTATAAAAAAATTAAAAAATATTATCTTTCTAATAAAAAAATACTACTAAAATCTTTTGCTAAAGTAACAGTTATATCAAGACTAGTATAACTATCATAGGTTCCAAATCTATTTTACTACTTATATATATAATAGTCTATAAATACTTTTATGACTTTTATACTTGCTAGAACTTTCCTACTAATAAATTCAACTAAGTAGTATATAAGACTTATATAACTTAGACAGTTATATTAAAACTAGTATAACTCTAATAGGTTAGTCTATTATATAAAGATCACTATATATTAAAAAGAACTAATTATATATAATAGTTATACTAATACTAGTATAACTTTTATAGATTATAATAATGAATAACTTATATATAAATATAACTATATATAAACTATAGACTAAAATAAATAAATATTATTATAAATATTAATACATATCTAGAGTATGCTTTAGAATAGGAAACTATAAACTAGTAAGGTAGCTCTCTAAGTACCAATAGTATATTATATTAAAGAAAGAAGTATCATCTAAGTTATTTAATAATAGTTAATATGATAATATTACTTAGAGGCTAGATAATATACTAAAAGTAGTAAAAAACCTATTTAGATCAAAAGGCTATATATACTATTAAGTATGAGATGACATAGCTAAGTTGTAAGTAGCTAGAATAAGTAAGGGTAATTAGCTATAATATAGTCAATTAGTCAATAATTAAAGAAATTGAATCAATACTTATATTTACAAAAAGTCTTTTAGAGGAGGCTCTAATATTCTAAAGTAGATATTTAATCATACTTATTAAAGATAGAATTCTATCCTTATAGACATCATATAAAATAATAAGAAGTAATTTCTTAATATTATTTCATACTCAGAAATAATATCTTATTATATTATTCTATAACTATAACTGAACCTTCTATTATACTATAATATTAAATATTACTACTATTTAATATCTGTATTTTATTTAAAATATCTATCTCTTTCTAAATCGAATAGGAATAAGAACCTATTACTATCCTTAATAATATAAAAGTATTTATTATCTAGTAACCTCATAAACTTCTTGAGAAAATCCTAGACAAAAATATAGATATACTAAAAGAGGAACCTATGAAGATAGATAAGTTCTAGATAAAGTTCTAAATTAGTATAAAAGTATTCTTAAATGAGTAGTTAGAAATAGTCTAAACTTAAGTATACTAACTAGAACAAGAAATAAGATCTAGTTTTAATATCTTCAGATAGCAACTTAATATATAGTATAAACTATATTGGAGATAAAGTATTTTCTAGAACAAACTCTGAAAACTTAAATAGTACTTATAGAACTAAATAATATAAACTAGTAATAGAACCTTTTTGTAAAAAAAATCCTATACTTAAATAAAGTACTAGTACAAAAGGTTAAAGATAGAATAAAGATAAAGAAGTATAAATATTTAAATAATATATTTAATCAATAATAATAAAGATAAATAGCTAAAGGTTGAAGCCCTTAAACTAAAAGTAATCAAAAGAGATCCAAAAGATTTTGAAAGATTTATTTGGAGACTTAAAAATATATAAACAATTAAGAAAAAAAAATATTAGAATAACTTAGTCAAAATCTAATATACTATTAAACTTTTAGAATAATCAAGTAGTACTAAGTATTATAAGATGATATCTAGCTCTATTATAAGTACTTGAACTCTTATAAAATGACTCTAAATATCTATATATACTTTAGTTATACTTATAGCAATATAGTACAAGCATTTCTATTACTTATCTATAAGAGATAAGTATATAAAATGGGTATGAATCTTAGGGTAGTATATAATTATCTCAGATAATTAAGACCTTTATAATATGTCTAAAGACTCTTGAAAAAGCTATAATTTAAGTTTGATAAGTATCTGATCAATAGTTCAATAGTTATATCTAAATCAATATATTAACTATATATACCTATACTAGTTATACTAGCTATTACCTTAAAGTTTTAGTATAACTCTGAACTGAAGTTATTATTCTGAACTTTAGGAAAATAACTTAGTAAAAATAAATAAAATAATAAAGCTATAATAGCATGCTTTGGACTAAAGTATATCTAATTATATTATAAAGGAGTATATCTTAAGCCAAGGTTAAAGATATAATTAAAATATAAAGTTCTCTAAATTTAATATTTCAAAGTTGTATATAAGCTTATTCATCAGTCTGATTCTATTTTGATAATCCATCTCATAATTAAAGTAATACTTATAAAGATGTAAGATCTTTAGTAAAGTTTATTAAATCTATTAAGAAGTTTATATATTACTATTAATAAGTCTATAAATAATATAGATATTAAGATGAATTAAGAATCTATAATTTTTTATGTATTGATATCTCTCTAATGATAATCTATTTATAACTTATAGTACTTTATTAATAGAGTTATAAAGAGTTGAAAATTATTTTTAATAGATACTAAACTCTATTAAAAGAATATTACTAAAAGCTCAAATAGATAACTCTATAATAGTATTAGATAATAATTCGATAGTATTAGGGATTGGTACTATATTAAAAGATAAAATTAGTTATCTCAGCTAAGTATACTTTAATAGAATAAGTTAGCTTAAGTAAAGTATATAAAATATATTAGTATAATAATCTTCTCAATATTTTTACTAGTAACTTATAATAATGAGTATAGATTATAACTGCATTAATAAAGGTATAGATAGTATAATACTTAGGAAGAAATTCTGAAAAGTAATAGATAGGTATGTAACCCTCAAAATATTTTATTAAAGAATATCGATCATTACTATTTATTATAAATAGTAAGAGTAGTTTTCAGTTGAATCGAATTCTACCTTAGGAAGTATTTAAAAATAAGAGCACTTTAAGTATATAAAGTCTATAAAGTTCTAAGTCTCGTTTACTTTATTTTTAAATAATAAAAGATTTATTTTATATTATGGAATAAGACTTATTAAAAAGGATTAAAGTGAATTGAACTTTCTACTATAAGATTTTATTCTATATTATAGAATAAATATTATTATAGTAGTATAAGTATAGCTATTTTATTTTTTACTTACTAGAGTACTATAAGAGTAAATAAGGCCACTATAATACTAAGCATTAAGATCCAATCTAGTAGTATGAAGCCTACTACCCAAAAATTAATGTTACAGTAGTATGAAGATTATTTAGTTATATATGAATAGTATTATACTTTGTTTAAGCAAAATAGAAGGTATTTATAGAAGCTTTTCAAAGTTCTTTTAAGATAAAAATATTATAGAGGCCCTATTAATCCTTATAGTACTCTTGCAATTAGAAAATAGGACGGCCGTACTTATTCTACCACAATAATATCTATTCTGTAATATAGAATATAATCTTATAGTAGTAAAGTTCAATTCCACTTTAGTCTCTCTAAATAGATCTTATTTCACAATACAAAATCAATTCTATATCAATTAGATATAAAGTTTTACTAGACTTAGAACTTTGTAAGCTTTATATACTTAAAGTACTTTTACTTTCAAATACTTTTAATAGTAGAATTAGATTTAATTGAGAATTACTATTACTATTTATAATATGTAGTAATAGTAGATATTCTTGGAGAAAATATTTTGTAAGATATACACCTACTTATCACTCTTCAAAAGTTCTTCTTAAATATTATGTCATCTATATCTTTATTAATACAGTTGTAATCTATACTTATTATCACAAGTTGCTAACTCAAATATAGCGAAGATTCCTATACCTATATATTTCATATACTTTACTTGAGCCAAGTTATTCCATTAAAGAATACTTAGCTAAGATAACTAATTTCTACTCCTGATATAATACCAATCCCTAATACTATCGAATAAATACTTAACAGTATCATAGAGTTATCTTATTTGAGCTTACAGTAGTATTATCTTAATAGTATCTAGTATCTATTAGAAATAATATTCGACTACTCATAACTCTATTAATAAAAGCTTATAGGTTACGAATAGATTATTATTAGATAGGCACCGATACGTAGAAGATCATAGAATTTTAATTCATCTTGATACCTATATTATTAGTAGAGTTATTATCACTAATAGATAAACTTCTTTATAGATTTAATTAACCTTACTAAAGGTCTCATAATTCTATGACTATTACTTTAATCATAAAATAGATTGCGGAAATAGAATCAAAGCAATAAATAGGCCTAGATGTAACTTTGAAATATTAAATTTGGAGAACTTTATATTTTAACTATATCCTAAACCTTGGCTTAGAGCATACTTCCTTATAATATTACTAAATGCACTTTGGTTTAAAGTATACTCTTGTGGCTTCATTATTTTATTTATTTTTATCGAGTTATTTTCCTAAAATTTAGGGTAATAACTTCAGTTCAGGGTAATACTAAGACTTTAGGGTAATAGCTAGTATAGCTAGTATATATACATAGAGTCAGTATATTAATTTAGGTATAACTATTGAACCATTGATTGGATACTTATGAAACTTAAACCGTAGCTCCCTCAAGGGTCTATAGGCATGCCATAAAGGTCTTAAATATCTATGATAGTTATATACTACTTCAAAGTTTATATATATTTTATATATTTATCTCTTATAGACAAGTATTAGGAAATACTTATACTATACTACTATAAGTATACTTAGAGTCCATATAGATATCTAGAGTGGTTTTATAAGAGCTCAAGTACCTATGGTAGGGCTTGATGTCACTCTATAATAGTACCTCCCCTCTTAAGGTTTTTGTTTACAAGAACCTAATTAATTATATAAATAGAATTAGTATTGCTACTAATGACTATAGATAGGGCTTGAGGACTAGTTCTCATATACAATAGTCGAAATATAGTTGTATATATCTTATTGTACCTCTGAGATAAAAATAGCATAAGAAATATAAGCAAGAAAACAAAAAATATATGAAAGATAATTCCAAAAACTTAAAACCTAAATAGGAAAAAATAAACAATCCTTGCAAGATAATATTAGAGTCCTATAGCTTATAAGGATTATCTAGATAGAATTTTAGAATGATTTCAGAACTTCTATTCTTTAAGTTCTCATATGGTTTTTATGTATTATCAATAGGATCATAACTCTTCCAGAAACCTAGATATATAACTATTCTCTTCCAAAGCTTACTAGTCCTAACCTTTTCCATCTGGTACTCTAATTCTTTGAGATCGATGGGAAAGGATGTTGAGGAATATCTTCTGACAATTGTGCTAAGGTAATAGGGTTCTAACAGATTAATATGTAAGATAGGGTAGGTT